>JANTCA010002062.1:0-11598 GCA_024741275.1 Chironex yamaguchii | reverse complement strand
GGGAAAGGGGAAGGGATTTTATTTCACAAATGAAAGAAAACTGCTTCCAAAAATTCTAAAACAGTTGTGTTTGAAATTTTAAAGTTAAAAAATATTCACGCTCAACAATTTTGACCACACCCTGCCTTAAAACGTTTTTAAGCTATGGTAACCCATGATATGTTTTACGTTTAAAGACATGAAGCGAAACCAAACTCAGGTTGTATACATTTGAAACACGTGAATGTGTATTAGTTTGCTATGAACAACCTTTGAATAAACAAAAGATACCCTCTTCACACCTTTAATACCTAATACCTAGCACATTTCTATGACAACTCAATACTTTGAACAAATATTTATCCCTAAGTTTTAGTTGTCCCATGTCATGTTGTTGTATCTTGCGATACGTTTAGGTGATTTCATGTGTTGTGACCCATATATAGTCTTAGAAAGTTTCCTAATAGTACAGCACTTAAATACTATGTTCAAGTAATAAACCCACCTATGAAAACCTTTCATCTGTCACTGATCAACACTGATTTGTCCAAATGTGGTAATATACGACAATACCACATTTGTGGTGTGTTAGGATCGAAACTTCAAGATTAGGTATACGTGAAACGAAATTAGTGATAAAACTGTCTGGGTCTCCAATGCTTCATCCACCTATAACTAATGCAGGAAAGATTTAAAGGCGATTTTTAAGAAATTTTATATTTGTCATTTATATCAATTATAAATACCACCATTTCTGCACTAGAGTATGCGAGCCTTAATTGTATGAATCCAAAAAGCAATTGCAGGTGTTGAACTCATTTCTGAACAAACCCTTCAACGATTGCGGACGTCAGTTCCGAAATCCAAAACTCATTCAACATGAGAAAAAAATCATGACCACTAAGCTGCCATTAGCGCAAGCCTTTATTTCACATTCTGAAGAACTATTTGATACATTTTTAATGGGTGAAAGAATAAGAATCGTAGCAAAAGCAATCAGTAACTGGTAGAAAACAAAAAAGAATTCAAATTATTTTAAGATGAATTCCTCACGAGAGAACAATGAAAAATAAAGGAAGCCAAGACAAAAGTTATTGAAAGGAGTTAAAATATCTATTTCCCCATTTTCAACGCGAATTGTATACTGCGTTTTCAGAATTTTTATCCTGTTAGGAAATCATTGACTTTATATAAACGCATCGGCAGTCATGTCAGAAATAACTTACGTAAGTTCTTTATTCTAGTCATGCTTTCAAACCAAACGATTGAGTTTTTATTTTGCCTATATACACTAATTCTAGTTTCAAAAGGGCATATGTGCCGTTGTTTAACTTACTCTTTACATGACATCACGTCCACAAGATTGCAATAGGGTAAATGTACAATGTTATTTTGAAATATTCGGAGTAAACGAGAACTTCTTTTACACCAAAATGTAGAGTGCCCAAACTTAGCTTAGATTATGAACGTGGTCCCTTACCTCATTAAAAATTCTGCGGCTCTCGGGTTTGTGTGTTTGTGTTTTGAACCATGTCAAACAGCTTATTAGGACAAGCAGCCATACCATACTACTTCCTGTGGTCGAAATACTAGTAATTCTTTTGGAAATTCACCGAGAAAAAATTAAAAGTCTTTGTCTTCCCCTGCTTTATTGCGTTATCAGATCGACACTTGAATTTCTCTTTTTGGCACAGCAGATGATCAAACTAAAATGGAAAAGGCAATAAAGTACGATAGTATTTTGTATCGCGGTTTATATTCATTTCAATTACAGGATATTGAGGAATTGAATGCGCGGTTGGACAGCAGCGATATGTCCTTGGTAACTCTCCTCAGACGTTCAGTTTATACAGCTTTTGCCTCAAAACTAAGATCCGTTTGGGCGTTTACTTTGACAGAATGTAAACTAGACTCTAGATGGCACAAATGACCAATTATAGGGGTTCATGGACTTGCTAATTGTTACGTAAAATCAATATAACTTTAACAAAATGTCTAGAACCTTGATCCAACAGAATTCAGTTTGTTCTTGCAATTTATGTCTAAACTGCCAAGTTAAACAGATATGTTATTACCCCGACATGATAACAAATTAATTTAAAAATAAATTCACAACCAGAAATAGAATTATGGCATATCTTTATGGCATATCAATAAATACATTAGATACCTCACAGACTGAGGTTGTATATAAAGATATAAATGGCATGGTTTTATCAGATTGATGTTCATGTAAATGATATATAACAATTAAAGGTAACCGATCGACTTCTAAACAAACGCATAGATGCCCTTAAAGTTAGAATAATGAATGATACATCGCAGTCGCAGTCGTTACATCCAGTATAGAGGGCGACTATGATGCGATTCGTGGCCAAAATTTACACCAATAGGCTTTGATGTGGTATGCAGTTAAAATATCGATAATAAAATCCTAACCTTAGAGAGAGCAAGGCTACAGCACAGCTATGAGCCACGTGCTAGCTTAACATTTTACCATGTATATGCGGCTAAAGTCACTCTTGTTTGTAACTGTGTTTTGCGATGCGAGAAAGAACGTATATCATGCCACCTAATATCCTGTCACGCGAGTACTTTCTGTAGAAAAGTCTGCAAGCATGAGGAAGGCCTAAAGTGAGACCCCATGGTCTGAAATTTTTTACTGAGCTCTCGTCTTTGGTTTGTCATGGGAGAATCTATCCAAATATAGCATAGGTGGAGCATTACCACAATACCTGCATCGAGACAGAGATGAGAGGTAAAGTGAATTAGGTACATTAATGCATTTGCTAAATTAACATGTGTATGATGAAATGGTGCATTGTGGTATGTCAGGAGAAAGAAAGTGAAAAATGAATTCTACGCATTGACTCGGACATAAAATAGGAATGTACACGAATATTGTACTTTGTCATCCAGAGATAACATCTTGAACAGCTGTACACAGTTATTTCAGTTGTTCCTAGTCCTCTAAACTCTTAAATCTGCTTACGGTCAAATTCACGTAAAGTTTGGGAGTGTTCCTTTAATCTCCTTAAAAGAAACATCTAATCTTGAATCGACCTTTTGAATACTCAAAGCGACTGAATCAGAAAAAGGAGTATTGTGCCTTACTTATCATCGCGAATCTTGGAAACGCGGTCGTAGAAAACGAGGAAAGCATATACGGATCTTAAGAGGACAACATATGAATTGAACCTACAAACACTGGTTCAGAACTTATTGAAAGCCGTGAAAATCGCCGAATATCTCATGCTTTAAACAAAACTTGTACATATTTGTACATATGATGTACATATTTCAAGATAACGGCGTAAAACATTTGTAAAAGTTGACAAAAGGCCTTACAATAAACCATGTCTTCATTCATCAATCAAAGTCCTCCGACAAAACCTTTACAATTAATAGGATTTTATGAGTTAGTGAGTAAGTATTTCCAGTAATATGTAAGTGTGCATTCAAGGAAGATGTTATCATAGTTGAACATCAATTGCCAAAGGGAAACGAATTCATCCGCGCAGTTTGAATATAAAACTTCTTAGTCGTAAGACAGAAATTGAATATTAACGATCATTCAAGTGAACAGGTTGTCTTTTTTGAGCAACATTAGTTGGGGAAGTCCAATCTGTGCTGATTTTCCTCTGCAAATTGTAAATGAAACGACATTACAACGAACACTTAATTGTTAAGCAAACAGAACGGAAGATGTCCTTGGGATCTTTCAAAATGGAATATTTCCAAGTTTAAAGTTAACAAAACACCGCTATGGTGTTCCTTTAAATACATCTCTGCTTCTGAGGGATTGTAGAGTCACTGAGGTAATACACTTACATTGAAACACGTCGTTAATCTGTTGTAGGTTAAAGAGCTAAAGTTTGATGAAGTGATCCGAGACGTAAGTTTTTTAGAACTCTTTTCTAACATTGCTCTTTAGATGTGCACTGTATCTCTGGACACAAAAAAGAGTTAGAAACAATATAGGGACCAATTCTGAGCGAAAATGAGCTTGGATTTCAATTATGCTGGATGTTTACATTCCGTATAAGTTTGGTTATGCAAAAAAAGTATGAAGAGGGTAAAACGTTCTTTTCTTTTAATTTACAAGAACTAAAAAATCTTCTAAGAAAGGAAGAAATTAAGAAGACATTAAATGACCTTGCCTAACTTACTCGGGAGCATATGGATCAACTCTTCTCTCCAGGTCCCTATTTATTTCTTACTATTGTCTCGTATTTGATTTGACGATCGTTTATGTCTTTCAATTTCTCTTGGTATGCTTGACTTTAACCCTCCATTTCGACTTCTTGGCATTATTGTTCGATCTTTCTATGCCAATAAGATAACGTACATAGTTGTCGTTCCATTACTATGTTAGCAAGATTTCCCCTGTTACGAAGTTCCATTATTCTAACAACTTTACCATAAAAATTTTCCTAACAGGACAAAACTTAAAAACTGTTTTCAGTAAAACTGACATCTACAAAGCTTTTCGTCTGACACTGATCGTATAGATTCGTCAGAATACAGTAACATAAAACATAGTAGAATTTGTAGCCTGGAATATGATCAAAAACTGAGCAATAAGAAAGCAACGAACAAGGTATTGGGGGAAAATGACAAAGAAGGAAGGCTGAAAGGAATTAAAGATCAAGAGAACAAGGCACGATGATAAGCTAACCGTCAATCAGACCAGTGGAACAACCGGAGGGCAACCACAAATTCTTTCTGTCTACACAGGCTAGGTTTATGCTCCCGAATGTAAAGAGCCTCCAAAACACCTAGATGAAATTTTGACGTTGCTTTAGCAACCACCGAAAACAGGTCATTGCTATATAGCTCGTACCAGTATGGACTATTCATAAGATGCTGTCCTATAGAAGAGTCATTTTCCTTAGTCACAGGACAATATTTAAAAAGTCGCAAGAGATGCTGGCGAACGCTGTTTAAATCTGTGCGAATGTGTCTTGGTACATGCTGCTTGATTCGGTCAATCATGCTTTGGGGAGTGCCGCCTACGTAACTGGCTTCATACCAGCACGAAAATTCATAAACTGTCATATCTTTGTGTTTAGTAGGCAGCACTTCCTTTTGAGTCAGTTTTACTGCAGACAATTTTACCATACCAATTCTTTTAATTTTGAACGTTATGTGATGGCATGTAACAAATGTATTTAGTTGCTTACCATGTTGACATTTAGGGTCCCTAACTCGGATCTATACAGTAACATAAACATAATAGATTAAATGCATGAAAAGGGTTAAAGCTTGACTTGATTTAATATACAGGCTGATCAACAAATTGTTTGTGACTCCAAAAAGTAACGCAATGCAATTCCTCGTTTTTCGTGGATATCTGGCAATAGGAACTTTATATCAGCCCCCATATCATTGAATTCTTCTGCACATTTCAATTCTTTGAAAGCTGAGGTACGTGGTCGTCGGCTATCAAAGTTGGTGAAAGCTGTCATCTTTTGGTATTTTCGTAGACCAGTATCGTTTGCATCGTCTAGTAAATTGGTGTAATATTCTGTTGCTGTTCTTTCAGTGGAATCGGCCCTGGTTTGGGAAAAATAATTTCTGTGACGTGGAAAGCGTTATAATTGGCATATCAACATAAAGAGCATAATGCAACAGTTAAATTGAAATATACACTGAGGAGAGGGCTTTAATGTCTGTTTTATGATACAATAGGGGTTAGATATTCATTTTTAATGACTGTCTAGATGTGCATTTCTGAAGTAATGAAAATGGATGGAGAAATGCAGTTGATGTCAGACGTGTTTGATGAAAACGGGACATCTTTCATTACAATAAGTTATCAAATGAATGTGTATAGTCATTGGAAAACGTATTTCGTATGACAATAGTAGAGTTACAATATCCAAACTTTCTGTACTTTTAAATGGTAATTGACATGTTTGTTATTCAATTTCTTGTAGATAATGGGAATAAAGTACATTAAACACTGGTGAATCCATTCACAAAATCAAAACGTTTGCCACAAGCAGAAAATTGATAAACTCTTTTTACATGATAGCGTATCGAAAAGAACTTATTACAATCACAAAAAGAGGGTAATTTAACGATGTATGGTACCTGAAGTTAGTTGAATGGATCCATGGTCTTTGTTGTTTTATCGTAAGAGATAGTGCAGGTAGACCATGACACTAAGACATTTCAGTGATTTAGTTTGAGTCCTTTCCAAAAGCTGTGTGGTCGAATGTTCAACGTATTCACATCCAATTTAAAGGTAGGGTTTAAATGCCGCCCAGGACGAGAAAAAGGTCGCTCGGTGGCAACTCGAACACCGTTCGGTCAAGACCACTCACTGTTTTAGCAAGTTCCCAGATGGTTTAGCCAATACTGTCGGGCAGGCTCCAAGTACCCTGGAAAGGTAAAAAAATAGTATTTTCAGAAAAAAGATTAGGTTACTTATAAAGTGAATTGCATTGTAAAATTATTGCAATTTAGAACTGTATTTCGTCTTCTTATCTTTGTCGACTTTTGAGGTGGCCACGAAGTCAACGTCATTCGTTATAGGTATTAAGTCATAGGACAAAATCATTGATGTCTTTTACACAGCAAGTGCAGTAAATGATGAATGACTGATAGGCCGGTAACGACGCTGTAGTATGCTATCTGTTGACTTTTCAGACACAGATAAAGACAAAATTCCGAACCTTTTTGTGCCCTGAGAACAAGGCGACCCAGCAGACTTGTCATCTGACAAGGAATGATTTCATCAGCTGTCACTGTCATGTATAAACAGGTGAAAAATGTAAACTTATTTTTCTTTAGTCACATGCTTGTTGTTGAACGTAGTTGATTCTAATGATAAAGTTCAAAACTCCACAAGAAATTGAGTGCTTTGTGAGAATGGGATCTCATTATCTCGAACCCATAAACTTTTAACAAGGTCTTTGTCTTATCCACTAGACGACGGCAGGTCATGTATACCAAACCTGGGACAATGTAATTGAAAGGATCATGGTTTCAGGATAGTGTTGACCAGATTCAAATCAAGGTAACTAGCAGTCAGGGTTATGCGTCGTTGGAAAGGCTATAGGCAGCACTTCAAGATTATTGCGAAATAAATTTTAGATGTGTGCTATAGTACTATTTGACCAGATAAAATACAAGTATTGTTAATAGAATGTTTTTCAGCAGTCCCATGGATTCAGTGCTTAAACTGTCTTGAAATAACGAAAGTCAAAAAACGAAATAATTAAATAAATTTTGTACAAGCAAGCTGCAATCCACTTTCATCAAAACCCATATAACTAACAGAACTATCAGAAGCGACGCACTGTGCATAACCATCTTCAAGATGAACCGTGTATTAATTAAATAACACTAGTGAATACCGACCATTTAATTATTTATTTTCAAACGTTTCTACAAGTTCCTAGAGCACTTGCGTTGCTACTGTAAATGTAAAATTACACATTTTCTCTGGTTTAAATAACTCAGAAAGGAACTCTCTTAAATTTTTTAAGGAGCTGTGTCATATTTTCTTAAAATTTCATTTCTTATAAGAAGATACTTGTAGACACTTTCTAATTGACATGGACTTAGTTAAAATCATATGCAATTCTACGTTTATTTCGTGCTTCCAAATCGACATGGTAACCTTTCAAAGTTTGCGCCATAGAACGGGAACATATGTATATGCAGCAAATGCCTTGGTAGTAAGTGAATTTCTGTATATTTCTGTCTAGTAAGGAATAGTCAAATGAAGTCAGAGCGAAACCATTTTAACGTGCAATGACTTAATTACATCCTCTATCAACAGTGGAGTACACACAGGAGATCTAAAGGGCCGGACCCCGTATTTCTCAAAGATGATGAGAAGGTTCTTACAAAAATGCAATAAAATTAGTACCAATAGTGTACAAGGCTTGGTCACAAGGAATTTTCCTTGAGCTAAGCAATTGGAGCCCAAGTTCCCCCTGCTACATACAGCTGTATGTCAGAGTCTGATGTAAAATCTCTCAATTGTAATAAGTAAATGGTGCTTAATAACGTAATAGACGGAAAATTAAATCAAGTAAATAGATGCCCACTTCTCGTCAAGGGAACCAGGCTATTGGCACAGTGGTCTCATCTAACGGCGTCAGTACGGTGCAGTGGTTAGGCTGTTGAATACATACTTATGTAGGTAGACAAAAAGACTGGTAAAACGTTCCTTTGGTATTTGAATGATACGCGTTGAAATGACTCGCTTCTTATCGCTTGGTTCGTAGGATTGTTAACAGAGCTTTTGCGTTAAATTTACTATGTACCAGCAATGGCAAAAATGTTCAATACGATGTTTACCAATTTTGATTGACCGCAATGAACAGCATGGGCATTCGGCTCCAATGTTGTAATAGAATCTGAGGGATCGCAAGATATTCACTTTAGCATTTTGAACTTAATTAGACTGCCTTCCTGCCAGAAATAGAATTTCAGAGCCGCATTGCAGCTCAAAGAGATGCCTTTCTTCGTACGAACTTTAATTCTAGAGGACGCACTGATGTCAATATATTGTATGAATATTGCAAATCGTTTAGGAGCTGATGCAAATATTCCATGACAATACTCATAGGCCTAAGGCATTTTACAAATCTGAAATAGATATTTCAAACAGGTAGAAATTTCTACTAGGTAACCAGTAATTCCTCATTAGACTTAAGATAGCTTAAAATGTTTGGTTTCTCTTAGTAAAGTGTATTGTATTTGCTTTTGATGTTTTTAGAGCTCTAAAAATGCCATTATTTTTGTCATCCATTTTGTCGTCATTGTGTAGTTAATATTCGTTTATGGTTTTATTAGAGTAGCTCACCTTCCCTTCTAACCATTCTTGGCTGAATCAGTTCCTAATGCTTCTTAGTCACTTCTTCAAATGGAATTTTTCTTGCATTTCGTTCAGTTCAATTTTAAATATCCTGAGAGTTATTTCCTGGTATGTAACGTGAGGCATCTTCTTTTGCAAACATCTGCCTACATTACCTGCTCTTAACGTTTTACGGTTCCTCTTTGTTGGTTGATTTCGATGTACTTTCCACTTAACAACATTAGTGATTATTTTTAGGCCAAAAACATGAGAACTTTTTTTATTTCTTTCAATGTCTTTTTTTCTACTTTTAAGAATGTCGTTCGTGTCGTCAAGTGAGAGTTGCTGATCGGCACAATCTTATTGTTATAAGAATGGTAACAATCAAAGATGAAGGCCTTCTTCTATAACTATGATTGATCGGTAATTCTTTCCGTCTGCCACGAAATATATCCAAACATGCTTATGTGAACATGCTATATTGGGGACAAATTCCTACATTTGCCTACAACAGTTCTTCAAGGGATGCGACGCCCCAGATATCTGTAATAACAACGGCCCTAGAAGCATTTTAACAATTTGAATTCGTTTGACACTGACCAAAAACGATCAGTTTCATTAAACATCCGTAAAGACTTTCAGTCGAATGTAAAATACCTTTGGCTTTCGCCGCTACTTACAAATCTACTGTGAGAGATTATACGGTTTGAAGTCGATACGGAAATTTTTACCGACTAGACCTCGTTGATAATAACAGTAGATTTCAATTATAGAAGTTCCATATGAACCTTGTGATAAAATGACCTTAGGAAGGACACAATTGCCGATGCAACTGTGTAAAGTTGTCCGGTCAAATGGCCAGGAATCAATTACAGTTAAATGAAAGTCGACTTCATAATCATGTCCAAATACCTTAGCCGAGCCACTTTTGCTGCGAAAGTTAAATTTGTATTGTTGCAGGGAGTCTATTGGCAATCCAAGTAAAAAATGCATCCATAATGTTGGTCTCTATAACTGATGTCTGGATACATTGCATGTGTTAATTTCTTGAAATTTGCAAAGGTTGCATTTGTGCCAACAGGTTTCAACCTTAGCTTGAATTTAGCTGATAAGCAAAACGTACATGAAGTCAACACGTCACGTTTTGCCCCCAATTGATAAATGGAGGATAATCAGAACCATTCAAAACCAAAAGTATAATATATAACTGACGAGACGTCAATTCCTGTCATAAAATGAAAGATATATAACAGCTTCGTGAATCAACCAGCTAGACAAGATAAAGCATAGAGTTAGTCGTTCGTATAATTGGAATAATACTTCAATTATGACATGCATTCAACTGAAGTAGAAGACCATACTTAATTCCTAGACTTAATAAAACTTCCGGTCCCTACATCTAATAAGATGAATTTCAGTAGATGTTATTTTGAAAATTTCTTATGGTTACACCGAGGTAGTTATTGAAAACGCGGCGAATAATACTTTCGTTAAAGGATTTTGGCAGGAATGTGTTAATTCTTAAAGGAGGCATCCGTAGAAATCAGAACAAAGAAAAATTCGTAACGCTGCATGGGTCACTTGCAGTATCGCTGAAATGATCTACAAATCTTAAGACAGGACTATTAATGATTGAAGGAATGTCTGCGAGAGCCACAAAAGGTATAACTGTGGCTTTTGGCAAACTTTGATTGCTTAGAACTGTAATTTAAAACATTGCATGAAACTCAATCATACCGTAAAGGATAGGAGTTATTTTATAACTTTATTTCTCGAAGGCAAGTTGTTAGGAGATAAATTTATTCTGTCTTTGCTATTCAAATAAGTTCAAACATGAAGAAATAATGTGTTACTTATTGATTGCAGACTGAATTTTACTCGATCGTGGCAAGTAAAGTAAGTACAAACTGGTAGAATGAAATATTGTATTAACTTTACTGAGTGAGCATCACTTGAAAGAGACTGGTAAACAATCCCAAAACCTATCTTCTAAAGGCATCCTGTAACTACCCTGTAAAGCCACAAAATATCAAATCAGATTTGCCCTGGCCAAACATTCCGGAGGAATTAACTAATATTTATTGTAACCAAAGTTGTTAGACGAACTTTGCTAGTCCGTTGACAGATTACTCCTCCATGTTAAGAATAAAGGTTTATATTACAGTATATAACACTTTTTGAGAATGGCAATAATTTTTGTGCCTTGTTCCTTGTCAATGGATATTATCTCCTACAGCAATACTGCGTGTCATCATAGCTACATTTTCGTCTCACGTGTTGCAGAGATAAAGAATTAGATTGGACGCCACACCCACATTGGTCATTGCTCCACTAAATTATCTCTTCACTTATCCAATCTTTACAAATGTCATTATACCTAGAGACAAGAGGGATAGAAATGTCAATCGTGAAAAGGACATCAAGCACTACAAGTGATAGCATAATAATGGAATTCAATATTTCTTTGGTTGGGATTAGGTCAACATAAAAAGAACTGTGAGACCACAAGTCTCGTAAATGTTTTCGTTAGAGAGAGACACAACAGAAATCAGATCACTCTTTTTTCAAGAAAATTAGAATTTGTCCACCGTTAGTACTGGCCACAGAAAGCATTTCTTGACTGAAACCTAACTGTACAGTTTTGGTAAAAAAAAACAATGATCTTGTCCTAGCCTTCTTCAACATTATACCTTGTTCTCGTTTTTTATTGGCAACAGCTAGATCGTTCTTTCATCTAAGTGTACTGGAGTCTGTCTACATTAAAACAACAAAACCAGTACTCTGTAGGCAGAAAGAGTTCGTTT
>JANTCA010002061.1:0-11599 GCA_024741275.1 Chironex yamaguchii | reverse complement strand
CATCACACTATTCGCAGCCGGATTCTACCCACAGCCAGGAATCTGAAGCTACGCAATAACAACAACAACAACAACAGCAAATTCTTTGAATAGTAGCGTAAAACAAATGTCAAGAATAATCTGCATATTCGCTGAGATATATCTTTGTCAATGCCAGTTCAATATTTCAATGAAATATCTTTAGTACGGGGTCTTGCTATTAAAATAACAAACGTTAGTAGATAAAAACCCCACATATATCTTTTTGAGTATACAAGCTTTCCCTTGTTCTGATCTAAGCATTAATACAACGATCTGGTGTCCCCATTCAACAAAAAAAAATTCGACAAGAAAATGCATCCATCAAGCACTCATTCAACTTCCACAAATCTTCAGAATCAGAGAACGGCAGGCTTTTTCTCATTATAATACGCATGACCGTTTGCAGACTCCTAGGAATAAAGCAACCCATTTTAATTTCTTCTTGTCACGTTCTTCCTTTCGGCCTATCAGAATAAGAGCCTGCTACATTCAACTCACGTTTTGGCGGCAAGAAGCACACATCCGCATTGTATATTTACATGATTTCATAGGAAATGCATAAGAGTGGAATTATCATAAAAGTGTTTACAATGATATCTTGCAATGATAAATAAAAGAACCCTGGAATTTTTTTTATCATGACTCAATGTGTTAAAAACAGAACACATAAAAGGACCATTTGTGCTCCCGCAATTATACTTGTTCTATTTTAAGGCCAGGGGATTTTGACTTTCAAACAACACATAAAAATAAATTACAGAGACTACCTTGGGATGTGAATACTGTTATATAGACAGGGACGGGGCTACGATAACATACTACAAGGAAGGAAGTACTTTCAGGACCAAAATTGTGGCGGAATAGAGATTGAAACAGTTAGACCGAATTAGGATTGTTTTGCCCTCAAGTTGGGAGGGACTGGGCCTCATCAAAACATTTTAGTTAGTAACATATATCGCACATTGACATCCTACCTGTTTATCTCGTTGTGCTAATTGCGTCGCGTTGTGCTGGATCCCTCGTGCGTGCGTAAACAAAAGATATTCGAAAACATCCGTTTACCCAATAAAAAAGGGATACGTAAACTTTAAACAGAGCCTTGTTTAAGGGCCGTGGTTGACTGACATATTTCGGTTAACCTTTGTTGCTGAACACCCCACCAACTAAGTGTCAATGTCGCTGTTTTAGTGAGAAAAAAGTGCAGTATTCAGGTAGTTTTAAACGAACCTGTCGTAATACTGTCTTGTCCAAAGATTAATTCCTCCGCAACTCGACCACCCATGCACACATCCAACTTCGCCAAAAGTTGCTTCTTTGACCACGATAACTCATCCTTCTCTGGAAGTTGGGCGACCTGTGACAAAAAAGCGTAAAATAAGCTTTCCGTCATCGGAAAAAGAGTGAAGCATCATAGATAAACGGAAAGCAAAGCATTTGGAATACGAATTTGCATGATCCTTACATCGATACAAGAAAAAGTACGTATTAACTACGCTGTTTATTTACAAGAGAATAGATCAAACGACATTCAATTTACTAGCACCAACAGCTGGTTGAAGTCTGGAAACGAGATTACGTAACACTACAAATCCACCCAATCATGGCCCGTATTTAAAGTCTGGAAATGAGATTACTCAACCCTCCAACCTAACCAAATCATGACCAGCGTTCGAGGACATAAGCAAAAGAACCAACTAACAATGTTCCTGATCACAAATAAACTTGGTATGTTCGTTCTGAGCAAGTTTTCCAAATAAAACTAGACGACCTGAATGATTACAGCAGTACGATGATTCCAAACAAGCGTAAAATCACAGACAATCTACTACATTTTTAGTAACGTTAAGCGTTAAACTAATACGAATCGGGCGCAACGGGTGTCAGGGTACTTTGATTAAGGCCAGCCAATGACCTGGCGGAAGCATTTTCAGCAAATCTATCATATCATCTATCAAATGTATCACTTTAAATCTTCGTTGCCTTACCAAAAACTAATTAAAGTTATTTTGAAAGATTACGGAAATAGAGTATTCCGTGAATAAGTTGGCTGATGAACCTTGTTCACCTTCAGACAATAATCTGTCCTTTCTATTTATTTTTCTCTGCCTTTGTACTACGGTCTTCTCATGCTTCATGCAGAACAGTACTTCCTCGGTTTGTGCAACATTTGATCATGTGCAATTGATGCTTACTATTTCTCACAAACGTTTATCAACAGTTGCAAAGCGCCTTCATACAATACTTTTGCATTGGTCAAAAGCGCACGTGTAGCAACAAACGCGCTATAAAAGAAATCCGAAGTTGCGTATCGCCAAGGAAATCTTTGCAGTCAGATTGCGGCTTCACAATTCACGGTCTGCATAACAAACACTGAGCGTCAAAGGAGGCTACTTTACAATAATATCGTTGCCTACTTTAACTTTAAATGCTATGGACTACTAATTGTTAACTGGGATCATCAACCAAATATTATATCCAAAAATTTAAATACATATCAAAACATACCATTCCTAGTGCTTCACCACGAGGCATTATCGTTGCCTTATGCACAGGCAGAGCATCTGAAGGCAAAAATTGAAAATGCATTGAATACGCACTCGGATTTCGAAATCAGATTTTTAATTTCAAAAATTAAGCGGAATTTGCTTTTAAGGAAACATGTCGCAACAATAGACTAAGGTGGGGTTCGTAATTTGTAAAAGTGATCTTCTAAATGTATGAATTGTCGTCTCATTCATTCTTACGACTTTCTCTCCACATAGAGTCACAAGTTATATATTTCTCTCCTTTTAAACTAATAACATGGATCTTTAAGTTCCCAAAGTAAGCCTTTGGTGCTTGAGATGGGGGAAACGGCTAATTTTCAGTCCAAAGTGGTGACCCCAGGGGAATGACTATGTGTTAGCCATACCGTAAGAAGCTAGCCTGACATTATCCGAGGCAAAGCCCTATTGTACGAGTCAATTAGGGATAAAAGACTGAATAAAGCGAAGCCAAGTCACTGGATGTGATCTAATGTAGCCAGAATTCACCAATAAAATCAGTCTTTCTGCCTAGCGACGACAAGGGTAAGAAAAGACATTAGATAACACAGCCATGGGAGAACAACGATCGACTTCACCCCGAAATTAGCTGCATCAAACCAACCAACCAACCAACAAAACAAACCAACCAAAAAACAAAACAAACAAACAAACAAACAAAACCAACCAACCAACCAAAAAACAAAACAAACAAACAAACAAAACAAACAAACAAACCAAAAAACAAAACAAACAAACCAAAAAACAAAACAAACAAACCAAAAAACAAAACAAACAAACAAACAAAACAAACCAACCAAAAAACAAAACAAACAAACAAACAAACAAAAAAAAACAAAACAAACAAACAAACACAAAAGGAGGGATCATAAGTAAAACACTGTTTATGAACGTAAAAATCCAAGGTCTTTCCTTCACAATTTGGCGTATAAAGCAACACTGATGCTTGCTTCTTATGCCAATGGACCGGCCAATTCTCAAAGTAACGCGAATTCTACTGAAGGGGACTGGGAAATTGTACGCTGAATTTCCTCTACCTTCCTGACAAAGCTGAGTGTTAAGTAAAGGCGAATTCTGTACCTTTTTAAATGTCCTTGAAATAAACGGGATTGAGAGTAGGACCTTCTGAACGTCATGCAGGCATTTTTCACTAAACTATATGATACAATACGTTTCTCTTCATAAATTACTTTTAATATGTGGATTTATTTTACATTATCTTAAACATTTATGTCCAAGTTGGCTGAGAAAATACAATTATACCTTCTCGATATGATTGAAATGAAAGACAATAATGATCACTGTGACAACTGAAGATTGGGAAGTCACGAAAAAGGCAGTGCCACAAACTCTAATTCATCGATACCTGGATTATTCAGTGCAACAATGGCATGTCCGCTTTCATGGTAAGCCACTAAAACTTTATTTTTTTCTTCGATAACGGCACTTTTACGTTCAGGACCTGAAGAATAAATATGCAAATAACTGGTTATAAAATTAATAAAATGCACTGTCCTGTTAAGCTACTTATCATCAATCATCGTAAATATCCGAACGGAATTGCACACTTAACACTGACTACCTCATTCGAATGTGAGGTGATGTTGACAAACAAGTTTGTTACTTCGAGAACTATTTTCAGTTAACACTGCAAGGAGTGATAAATGATAAAGTTACTCCATGATGATATTTATAACGATTGCTTATAGAAACGAAAGTGATACGTTTCACTGATTTGACTAAGGACCAAGCCCTGGGATCGGCTGCTTTGGTGCAAGGCAGGGGCGGGGGGCAGTGTTATTAGCGTTATTACTGTCATAACACTTTTTCCAACTAAAGTTTCCAGTGGCCAATATTTGAAAGCAAGGAAGGAATTGCTTTCACCTCTCAAGAATTTGGAATGACGTGCAAATACTATGCTTGCTTTCTTTTCAGTCAGAGGCAGCGACAATTGGGTAATCCTTTGCGGCCGGAATCCTTTTATGTCTTTGCAACAACTCCCTAGCTTCATCACGTTATGACTTTCTCCCTTTTAACAACGGAAACAGCAAATGCTTTATTTGGAAGCGTCAATAATACAAATGCCAATTGTCTTGGGCTATTCAAGCAGAGGAATGATGCAGCCCCGTTATTACTTTTGAGTTTGTTATAACGCAAGCAGCTATCAAGCAGTTATCGGTTGTAAAATCCACCGAGCCTCACACCAAAGCAGTTCATTGTCGAATTTTTTATTTCATGTGGTCCTTTGATACCCATCGTGGCATTTTTGTAAGTTTATTTACGCACTTTTCTTACCGCAAAGATGAAGATATATAATAATGATTCCTGTGTTCAGAAACGTTTTCCAGAATTTCGATACATTAATAAACACAGCTTGAAATCGAAAAAATCTTTGCGCATTCTTGTTGCATGTTTGATTTCATTTTTCCTACAATCGTTTTACCGAATAGGTAGTGATAAAACTAAATCATTTATAAATGTTTTGTGTTAAAAAATCGATATTTTCACAATGAAGTTGTTCTGGATAAAACCCCCTCTTCCTATCATCGACAGGATCTTTGTAAATTCTTTGTTTTGGAAGGCGTCAATGACAAATTCTAACTGTCTTGGACTTTTCAAGCAGAGGAGCGATGCAGCCCCGTTACTAGTTTTGGATAAGAAAGGAAAGGCCTTTTTCTTTTCTTGATATCAACCAAGACCATGCCTTGCTCAAAGCAAGTCAATAGCCTCTTTTTAGAATTAGAAATCTTAATTATTTTTAATTTTTCTTGTGCTAAGTACTAATTTATTTGCCATTGTAGCACTAGTTTCCTAAAAACAAGTTTCTAATAAAAACATGTATTTGATTTACTTTGCGCATACAAGTCTCCTTCCTAATCGTTTTTTTTGTTTTTTGAAAACGTCAGTCACAGTTTTAAAGAGAAGGGGCGTTTCTCAGTAAACACATAGGGGCGTGGCCACTGACCACCATTACACTTGCTTTGCTCGCTCAAAACTAATAACAACTTTGGGGAGCTTCCCGCCGCCTCTGTGCAGGAGGATATCTCGGAATTAAGTTACGCCCAAGTCAGTGACCGCTCCCACTTTCCATTATCCTGTTAGTACGCTGTACGTGATCTATTCCATAAACTTTGCCAGTGATTTCCTAAACTTGACCAGTACTATTTTGATTCAAAATGCTTAAGGTTAATGCGTAAAATTACATTAAGATACGCGGTAAAAGTAGGCGCCGCCTGTTAAAATTATAGGCAAAAGATAGAAGAGTCAGAGCCCTGTAACAACAGGTCACTTGCAAATCTAAATCAGTCATTGGCCGCACTGTAACCTGTCGACATCAGGCAGGCTTCAAGCCAAAATGTTATGGCAAGGAATCTCTCAAATGAACCAAATAGCGACTAAAATACATTATGCTTTACGAGTGACCTTAGTTCTCCTTTGTATAATAAAGTTAGGAGTGTTTGTTTTCACGTTTCCAATCTTAAAACCACTGACGCCGTGCTGAATGCTGCGGCCAAAGGTATGAATATAACCGAACAGGGAAGGTCAAGGACTCATCTAAACGTTTCAGAGTGGGCGTTCAGTAGAAACAACACTCATGTCTCTTGCCATTAGAAGTAAGCTGACATTCCGAATCTCTCATTCGATTGCTGTGTACCACTAACGTGCTTCGTACTTTGTGCGATATTTGCGCCAAACGCCGAGAGAGCAAAACTTACATTTCTTTTCATTACACTGTAGGTTAGAATCTCGTGGACGAAAGTTTCATTTTTTACACCTTGCGAATCCTATTTGGTATAAGTTTTATACTGTGTTAGTAGTCATAAGATGAAAGCTTTTCAAACCTCACCGTAGCAATTGTACATAGTCATTATCTTCGTCAGATACCACTACCATAAATTCAATACCCGTTTCAAAATTGGTGCTTTCATTTATGTACAAGGTTCCACCGCAAGGCACGCTTCAAACGGTCAACTTAGCCAAATGCTTTGAAAACAATGTATTTTTATAAATATTTAGCAACCCAAGTTCCAAGTTCCGGTTTTACAGTGGTTTTTTTCAATGGCAAAATAAGCTTCAAATTTTGTGCTTAATACACTGTTCAATCGAATCAGCAAAATTAGTAATAGTATGACGCATAAGGTATGCCATTAAAAGAGTCGTGTCAGTGTACTTCACACCGTCACCGTCATTGAAGATTTTAAGACATAAAAACAAGTTTATCGACTTGGGGATTAACAGGCTCATTTTGCCTTAGTCGTAAAAAATATACAATTTTACATTTCAAGCATTTTGCTCGTAAGGCATACTTCTTCTGTAGAAACCATGCATATTATCAAAACTCTGTACGCCTTAAGAATATTCTCACAATCTTTGACAAAAAAGTATACAATACACATGGATGGGGAAAGTAACAGGCATCCTTACAACTGTAGGACAGAACAACATTCAAACAAACCCAGAGAGTGCCAGAAAGAATTTTAGACACCACACCTGTTTTTACAAATAGAGATATCTTATGCCTTACCCAAACAAACTCTAATTGCCTTATCTCCCAAATAAAGATCGACTAGCATACAAACACAAGCCTTACCCATAACAATTTTGTCCTTGGCCCATTCCAGATGTTTCATTCTCACAGACGGCTCACTTTCCACTGCTGCTCTAATAGCAGCTTGATTCACCAAGTTATTTAAATCAGCCCCTATGCAAACAAGATAAAATGTAATATATCATAGAAAAATAGAATTCATTCTAATACAACCATCGTAATATAATAAAATATAATATAATACAATATAACATATAACATCGTATTCTAATATAAAATATATTATGAAATATACGTAGCAAGATATAATTGGTACATAATGACATGATAATAAGATCAGCTTGTCTCTCTGTGAAGAAAAGCCATTGAGAACAAAACCATGAAGAGGGAAACCCTTTCTGGATACAGAGTACTGGTTTCCTTGATTTAATGTAGAAAGATTCCAATACACTAAACGGAAGGACGATCTAGGTATTCAAATAATCCGAAAAGTTTCGTCCTGATACATTTTGGGGCATTGTGAACTTTCTACTAAATATCGGCCTATGGCAGAATCACATGTTTTCAGTGTCATTTTAGCTTTGCAAGCGCGAGATGGCTGTTCTCTTGGAGGAACACCGATAGAAACAGTGCGATACTCCAACAAACCAAGAGACTGCCAGACGAATTCTACACACAACGGATGTTCTTACAAATAGAGAAATCCCATACCTTACACTACTTGAATTTACTCGTTTACACCTTTAAAATAAATGAATATTATCAGGTCTCATAATAAGGTCCACTGTCTTTATTAGGTTTTATTAGCAGATAAAAGGCGTGGCATTTATTCAAGGGGGAAGGGGGTACTTAACCAAATCGTCGCTGTTTTGGAGGGGCACATATTAGAGGGCGGGGCTTATGTGAAAATCAATAAAAAGGAAATCAAATTGACCTACCTGAAAATCCAGAGGTTCCTCTTGCAAGTACTTCGACATTGACGTCTGACAAAGAAAAGAAGTGAATCGACCTAATCTAGCCAGGCCCTGTAAGTGGCACTTAAGTTTATAACGCTTACTACGGCACCGCGTACGGACGCGAAACAAGTGAATTAATAGAACATCTCCCAAAACGACAAAACAAATTTATGAATGACCTTACTGCTTTTACTCACGACGAGCAAAGTAGTTAGAACGGTTTTTAAAAATTCTCTAAAATGGGCATAAGGAAAATGAGAGACTGAGCACATCTCGCGTCACGTACAACTGGTTATCAAAATGGTGACTTTTCCAGACAATTTACTAAATGTCACCAAGGAGAGAGTGGGGAAGTTAAAATAGTAATGTATGGAATTAACAGCGGGGCCAGCATATAAGGGGTAAGGGCTAAGATCACTTGGGGTGCGACTTTCCAATAGGACCAAAAAAAATTTACCACCACATGGCAGAATACTAGATTTGCGCCAGATCGATTAAGACAGTGACAAACGTGCTGCCCAATAAGCCACAAGGTGCAGATGTGTGTAAGTTTAAGAAAGCATCATTTGTTGTCATACTCCAGCACACCACGGGTACTGACCAATAGCATTGGGACCATGCTATTACCTCATGATATGCCTCATTTAATACATGTCCTTTGCTGCTGGTGTTAGAGAGTGTCGCCAGGGATTTCAAAGCAAGATGGGATCTTTACAGTAACAATTTCAATTAGTACAAATAAATTCACGATAACAATAATGCAAAATAAAAAACTAGAAGCACTCAGAAAGTTCAAATTTTCGCCAAACCAATATGATTATTTAAAAAACAGCAGTAATCAAATATGACGATGGCCTTGCTTATCACTTTTATGAAGATATTACCAATATGATGATTAGGTTATTCCCATCAAGACTTCCTCACTAGCACAATGAAGATTACCGAAAAAGTAACCCAAGACTCAAGGTTCGATTCCGATCATCTTCCAAGACTAATCAGCTGGAGTAAGTCAAGCTACCAACATATTCTGAAATTTTCACCAAAATCCATCCGTAAGGTTTTGAGTTATCTTGCTAACGAACAGACAGGCAGACAAAGACAAAAACAAACCCTGGCTAATACATGACGTCTTGGCCGAGGTAACTACTACCCAAGCAACATCAACAACGACAAGAATACTCGAGTGTTAAAATCATGCCACTAGTTGGTACGTTTCGTAAAAAAATTGTGTTTCTACCGCCATAAGTAACCGAACCATGACGTCAGTGCAAATTTATACTTTTAACACCATTATGCGAACGTCCTTGTAAACGTATCTCTTACTGTAAACAAAGACTGGGATGTAACGTAATAATGAGGTCTGATAATGTTATGTACGTCTAGAACTTTCTAGAAAGTGTTATATCTAGAACCTTCTAGAAATTTTTCCTGTCCTACAGGTACAATGACGACGCAATATTTACATAAAGCTTCTCATTTGATTCTACTTTGTTCTAAAAGCTTCTACTGTGTTCTATACCTTCTATAGTGTTCTGGAGAGTTCTGCTGGTTTCTACGTGGACTTCTCACACCTATATAAGCAGCTGCTTTCCAGGAATCTGATTACTTTGGTTAAAGATGAAGGTAATAAAGCTTTGATGGATTGTAGGCTCAGAGAAAGATCTGAAGCTGTAAAGAGAGGATACGCTACTGGAATTTGTATATCACAGCCTAATTGAAGTTCTTCATCTAGCTCACGTATACTCTCTACTCGCCATTAAGAAACTTTATTAACCCTGCACGCATTTTGTTGACTACAGTGATAAAGATACGACAAATAACAAAGGTGTTTATTTAGCTAGCGATAAGATTTGATCAGCGGTACTAGCTACGAATGTATGCGTCGAAATCATAAAAAATATAACGAGCATCCATTGCTTTACGAGGCACCATCCGATGGATAAACATGAACGCAACGGATAAGTGGACTGCGCCACGTACACCAGTTAAAGTTGATACAGATACAGGCTAAGTGAAAACGTTAGCGACTTAAATTGTAACTTTCACGCTCACTTAGAAAAGAAAATGATCTATCCACGAACTTTTACCCTCCAAGCCCTTAATTTAGCATTCTCTCACAAGTAAGTCCACGTAGGTCAAGATTCGTGGTCGTCTCGGTTTTTTCCCATCAACAACTCGGACAAAAATGCAATTAAACAGTAATACCTTCTCCACAACTGACACGTTTCAGATATAACTCCAAGATTTCCTTCCTGCCCCGAACATCAGGCATGGGAACAACCACGCGGCTGTCAAAGCGACCTGGCCTGGTCAGTGCTCTGTTTATATGAAGAATAAAAGTAAATTAGCTGTAAGCATGCATAAGACCTATCAAGGTACTCTCGTTTGATCATTTTGAATTTAATGTTCAGTCCCATTCATAGTTTAGCTCCGCGTTAAGTTAAACACATAATGGTTGTTATATTTATAAATACAAGCTAGTTTATCAGGCCAATCTCCTCAAAACTTTAAATGACAAACAGTAATAGGCGTCATGGTAACAGGGTCTTCCCCAATGATGGTTTCATTGCTAGTTATGGTTTCATTAAGATATCATTGCCAAATACGGGCTGTTCTAATGAACAGCATAGTAACTGGGTCAATAAAACGTCCCTACTAGCTGTAGTTTATGAAGGACCATTACCAAAAATTTGGAAGTGATCAAGATTCTTGGATTGTATACGAATAACCAGCAAAAGAGCTGGAGCTCGCCAGGCTACTAACATAAGGCAAAAATTTCAGAAAGTCACCATAACAACGTTTTGAGTTAGTTTGCAAACTAACCAGCCGACAAACTAACACACAAACAAACTCTGGTGAAAACATAACTTCTTGGCGGAGCTAGCAACTGCAACTAAGTTTACAAACGACATACTGTTTCACTGCTCGTTAAACAGAAGCCAGAAAATTTTCCACATTTCACAGCAATTTTAAGCTTTTCAATGTCGGTGGTACAATTCAACGGAAATTTCATATCTTACAAACTATGTTTCATCTATTAGCTCGACAGATTCAGCGAAAAAAATTCTTTCTTTTTTAAGGAAAAATAAGTAAAAACAATGTCGATTTAAGTAATTAATTGACCTGTACTCAAATGCAAAAGTTCCGTTATATGTCTGTATAAAACTCTGCCAAAAAACACCGCAAGCAAATAAATAAAAGATAGCTCCCTCGATGTATCATGAATGAACTTACTTGTCTAGAATTTCTGGAAAATTAGTAGCTCCTATTACAACGATACCTTCTGTCTTGTCAAATCTGTGACCAGGCAAAGAAGAAGGCGCCAATAAAAACATCAAAGTCTACGAACATATACAAACGCGGCATGATACACGAAAAGCTTTCATAAGGCTTTTTATCTTGAAGATGTGCAGTTTCATGTAAGCATCAAGAAATAAATCTTGCTCTTCACGTGTTATTCCGGCTACTTGATTAATAAGCAAACACTATAAAGCCCAAGTCAATTTAACAAAGATTAGGTTACTTAAAGC
>JANTCA010002060.1:0-11599 GCA_024741275.1 Chironex yamaguchii | reverse complement strand
GTTTTTCCATCTATTGAATTGTATCACGCTCTGCATATTTATGTATTGAGCACTGTTTTTTGTGGAATTATCAAAACAGGGACTTTATATATATATATAGACCAAGTCAATTAGGAAAGAGCCAAAAACATGGATAGGGGGGGGGATTGGTTAATCGCCCTTTCGCTTATACCCTAATTTAACTTGATAAAAATATTCATTTTGTGGATACTTTTTAGCATTAGTGTTGCCTTTTCAGTCCCACAAATAACCTGGTGTCGTCATATGTTTATGTAACATAATTGCGTGTCAATACTTGACCCTCTGCTTATAGAATTATTAAAACTTTTTGTCACCATCTAATCGACTGTCTTATTTGTTCTTTCGTTACAGTCACCCGATTGAGGTAAGCGACTGCTCTTAAGATATTTTCGTAAATAATATCTGTTCCTCGGTAGTAATATTTCAGAGTTTATTCCACCTATGTTGCTGCCCACAAGGGACCCTTTGCCTCTTTTAATCGGAAAAGGCAACCTGACATGACGTCATCAAATCTGGACAGAACTAATGGATGCTAACCTCGGCATATCTAAAAGTAGAGTTTTTGCAACTATTGGCAATTACCATAAAATTAAAAAAGTACAAGCGATCCAAGTAACTGCTCAACTTTTTAAAAATTTGTTTTAATTTTTTCGCTTGGTTTACAGCTAAGGATTTTATTAGAACTTACTCAATGCTTTTGGACGTGAAGAATTGTGTATGAAGTTCTTTGTCATCCAACTACTAAATTCAGTGTTTTGCAAGGCATAAGTCGAAAGTTATGGCAAGTTTGTTTTTCAACGTCTTTTGAGGAAGGTGTGTTTTGATGATATAATTATCGAAGGCGAATTGAGGAACTTTGTATTCCAGAGGAGGAGGAGGGTCATGTCATGAAGACCAGTTACAAATTCTCATACATTTAATGCAATGATTTATACAAAAGGAGATTTAATTTTTTTTTTAATTTTGTTGGTACTCATCTTTACGTCATAATACTTGCTCAAAAATCTAACCGGGGAAAAGGTGAATGGCTGTCTTATTTAGGCCTGTAGGAAAGTTCGGAACCTCTCAAAGATAACGGTCAGAGTTCACCAACGTTTTAGCCTTAAGAGAAGCCTTGATAGTAACTCGTTCACGACTAGGTGATGACGGTAATGGAAGGCTACACTGTGTCCATGACGTTGATATTTCTTGTGACATGCAGTCTGTCTACTGTTTCTCACCAAAGGTTCCTGTTGGACACCCAGATGAAATTGACGAAATTTTCGATGCTATCTCGTACAGCAAAGGGGCTTCCATAATCAGGATGCTACACCAATACATAGGAGATAAGGTAAGCAAGTAACTAGAAATTTTGTACAGCCATTATTTAAAACATTGTTATTTTCGGTTTTCTTAGTCCTCATGATCACAATCGTGATCACCACAAGAGTCGTCATCATGATCACCGTCAGGATGATCACCATCATAATCACCGTCAGGATGATCACCATCATGATCACCATCATGGTCACCATCATGGTCACTATCATGGTCACCATCATGATCACCATCATGGTCACCATCATGGTCACTATCAAGGTCACCATCATGGTCACTATCATGGTCACCATCATGTTCACCGTCATGGTCACCGTCATGGTCACCATCATGGTCACTATCATGGTCACCATCATGGTCACCATCATGTTCATCGTGATGGTCACCATCATGGTCAGCATCATGGTCACTATCATGGTCACCATCATGGTCACCGTCATGGTCAGCATCATGGTCACCATCATGGTCAGCATCATGGTCACCATCATGGTCAGCATCATGGTCACCGTCACAGTCACCATCACGGTCGCCATCACGGTCGCCATCACGGTCGCCATCACGGTCACCATCATGGTCACTATCATGGTCACCATCATGGTCACCATCATAATCATCGTCAGGATGATCACCATCATAATCACCGTCAGGATGATCACCATCATGGTCACCATCATGGTCACCATCATGGTCACCATCATGGTCACTATCATGGTCACCATCATGGTCACCGTCATGGTCACCATCATGGTCACCATCATGGTCACTATCATGGTCACTATCATGGTCACCATCATGTTCACCGTCATGGTCACCGTCATGGTCACCGTCATGGTCACCGTCATGGTCACCGTCATAATCACCATCATAATCACCATCAGGATGATCACCATCATGATCACCATCATGGTCACCATCATGGTCAACATCATGGTCACCATCATGGTCAACATCATGGTCACCATCATGGTCACCATCATGGTCAACATCATGGTCACCATCATGGTCACCATCACGGTCGCCATCATGGTCACCATCATAATCATCGTCAGGATGATCACCATCATAATCACCGTCAGGATGATCACCATCATGATCACCATCATGGTCACCATCATGGTCAACATCATGGTCACCATCATGGTCACTATCATGGTCACCATCATGTTCATCGTCATGGTCACCGTCATGGTCACCATCATGGTCACTATCATGGCACCATTATGATAGATAAGATTATTGTTTGCTTTCGGTGGTGTTTTACCTCAAACGTTTACAGACTGGCAAGACTTAGTTCTATTCAAATATTTCAGTAAATGATTTCTGTATTTCCCTCCGCAGTGTTTTAGAAGTGGATTAAATGAATATCTTACAAAGTTCCAACACAAGAATGCTGCAACAGGTAACTTACCAAAACATATTCTGCATTCCCAAAATACACCTTCACAAATACACCTTCATACACCTTCCAGTCCATGTGTCTATGTGCTGTGTAATTAAGTCACAATACACTATCAAATACATTGCAAATATACGTTCAAGTAGTGCCACCACGGTTCTTATAGTACCCCTCCTCAATAATCCGGAATGATGTCTCAACACGCTGACAATAATCTCTTAAATTTCTCCCAACGGTGCATAAATATCTCTGTAATACGCGTGTAGTATCAATACCTTAATACTCCCTACCTTAATACTCCCTGACTACTCCCTCGCTATTTCTTTCTATTGAATGGTTTCCATACCAACCTGACTCACTCGATTAGCCTGTCAATATCTACTCTTACATAACGTTGTAAAAGAAACGCCATTTCAAAGACCAAGGTAGAAATTTTTGTTGCATATAGTGTTGTTTTTGGAAGGCAAGGTAAATTATTTTTCTTCTTATGTAATGCTGAACTTTTGCTCTTGATATTGTGGTATTGAATTGAACGATAATACTTTATTATTTACTTCTCTGTTGTTTGGGCAAAGTATTTTCCTTTCCATTTACTTGTTCTTCTGAAAAGAGCTGTAGGATCAGTTGGTATTACATTATGATTTGAATTACCAGGGTTTAAATCACTTTATTCCAAACCCGTGATATACTAAACAGAGACATGATCGCAATGCTAAGTTCCTATCTAATTACCGACGTATCTACCTACCGACCAACCTATGACGTGCTTACCCACCTACCTAACCACCTATCTACCTGTTTACCTACCTACTTAGCTACGCACCTACCTACTTTCCTACCTAAAGGCCTACGTGTTACCCACACACGTACCTACCTACTTACATACGCTCCTACATACTTTCCTACCCCCTACCTACCTACCTACCTACCTACTTACCCTTCTACCTACTTACCTGCTATAGTATTACGTGACTGAAAGTAAACAACCTTCTATTTTCACTTGGTTTTCTTAATGATATAACTTGATGCACTAGATTAGGAGTAAATTTGTATGGTTGTTTACAGTAAAGGGACTATGATGTTGGGTAATTTACAATAAGAATTTGCCTTGTATTTTATATATTACTATTGTTGTATAAATTATTAATTTGATGGAATGATTTCTGTTTGACAGAGGACTTGTGGAATTCACTTGAACATGCAAGCAAGGAACCAGTCGGCAAAATCATGGACACCTGGACCAAGCAGATGGGTTTTCCTGTGATACATGTTTCCTCAGAACAGAAGGACGATACCCGAATTCTTAAAATTCGCCAATCCAAATTTTGTGCAGATGGAAGCACTCAGGGTTTGTGCAGTTTATCCTAGTTATGCTCTTTCTAGTATGCAAGTAAGGTTCGCTTTAATCCAAGGATGAAACTAAACAAAGTATGTTCTGCATTCCCAAAATGCACTTTCACAAATATCCAGTCCATGTGTCTATGTGCTGTGTAATTAAGTCACAATACACTATCAAATACATTGCAAATATATGTTCAAGTAGTGCCACCTTTGTTCTTATAGTACCCCTCCTCAATAATCCAGAATGATGTCTCAACAAGTCGACAATCTCTTAAATGTCTCTCAATAGTGCATAAATATCTCCGTAATACAAGTAGAGTATCACTCCCTCACTACTCCCTGACTACTCCCTCGCTACACCCTCACCACTCCCTCACTACTCCCTCACTATTCCCTCACTGCTCCGTCACTACTCCCTCACTGCCCCCTCACTGCTCCCTCATTACTCCCTCATCTATAGCACACCCCCTTCCCCATCTATAGCACACCCCCTTTCCCATCTATAGCTCACCCCCTTGCCCATCTATAGCATACCCCTTGCCCAATCTATAGCACACCCTCTTGCCCATAGCACACCCTCTTGCCCATAGCACACCTACTCATGCATAACACACTCCCTTATTGATTGCACACACTCTTATTGATTGCACACACCCTTATTGATTGCACACACCCTTATTGATTGCACACCCCGATCCATTGCACATTCGTTGTACATAGCACACTCCCTTATCCATAGCACTCCCCTTCACGTATAGCACACGTCCTCATCCACAGCACACACCGAAGTGGAATGGCGTGATTTTGTATTGAAGTGGAATGTGCAGTGAAGAGTGATGTCGTTAATTTATTGTACACTTTTTGTACCCGCGTAGTTTTGGTAGTGGCTTGCTACGTTATTCCACCACATAATGGTTGATTTCCATCAAGCTATAATATGATAGCACAAACGATGATTAGTGTTACTTTTTGGTATTCTGAGGTAAGGTCAACTTGAGGAATGCATTTCAGTTGACGTACACTTTTATCATCGAGGGCACTGTTTTGATAACTATGAACTTTACCTTTTTAGAAGATGACAACGCTTACCAATGGTTAGTTCCTATCACCGTCGTCACAAGTAGAAATCCAAGTGAAATGGCACTAAAAACGCTTCTATGTGACCGTGAAATGGTGATATTTGTTACTAACACTCCATATGATGCCTGGATTAAGGTAACTGATTTTTATGCCAAAGTGCACTTTACAGGAGTTGTTCAGGACATTAACCGGTTAGACGGTGACACTGATAATTTGCCTGTTAGTGTCTTTGAATTGTCATCTGAAGAGTGTACATGTTAATGAGAATAACTAAAATAGAAAGAACATTATGATGAGTAATGATGGTGGTTGATCATAGTGATAGTGATAGTGATTGTAATGATAGGTGATGATGGTGGAGATAGGGATAATGATTGTGGTGATTATAGTTATGGTAACGATAAACTATAGTATTGGTGATATTGATGATGATGATGATAAATGGTGATATTGGTGATAGTGATGATGATGATCATAAATGATGGTATTGGTGATAGTGATGATGATGATGATGATGATAAATAATGGTATTGGTGATAGTGATGATGATGATAAATAATGGTATTGGTGATAGTGATGATGATGAGGATGATAAATACGGTAGTCATTAATGCTGCTGGCGGTGTTGGTGATTGTAATGATAAGTGATGGTGGTGGAGATTGTGATTATGATGGCGGTGGTGATATTAATGGCAATGATGAATGGTGTTATTGGTGATGGTGATGATGATGCTGGTTAATGCTAGCGGTGGTGATAGTGATGGTGGTGGAGATAGTGATAATGATGATGGCGGTGGCGATAATGATGGTGATGATACATGATGGTAGGGTGATGGTAATAGTGAGAGTGATGATGATTAATGCTGGTGATGGTGTTTTATAAGTGATGGTGGTAGACATAGTGAGAATGATGATAGTGGTGGTGATAGTAATTGTAACGATAGATGATGGCAGTGGTGATAGTGATGATGATGGCAGTTAATGCTTGTGGTGGTGATACTGATTGTAATGGTAAGTAGCGGTGGTGGAGGTAGTGATACTGATGATGGCGGTGGTGATACTGATGATGGCGGTGGTGATACTGATGGCATTGGTGATAATGATGGTGATCATGGTTGATGGTGACGGTAGTGGTAGTTGATGGTACTGGTGATAATGTTGGTGATTATGGATGATTATAATCATAGTGATGGTTGATTGTATTGGTGATAATGTTGGTGATTGTGGTTGATCATGAAGGTAGTGATAGTGATGGTACTGCCGATAATGCTGGTGATCAAGGTTGATGATGATGGTAGTCATATTGATGTTGTTGGTGATAAGGATGACGATCATGGGTGATGATAAACTTAGTGATAGTGATGGTTCTGACGATAATGATGGTGATCATGGTTCATGATAATGATAGTGATAATGATCATGGTATTTGAGTGAATGGTGGTGGTCATGGTTCATGATGATAGTGATGGTATTGGAGATAATGATGACCATCATGGTTGATGATGATGGTAGTGATACTATTGGTTATAATGTTGATGATCATGGTCGATGATGATGGTAGTCATGGTCATGGTACCAGTGATAACGTTGGTGATCATGGTTGATGATGATTATAGTGATAATTGATGTTATTGGTGATATTCTTGGTGATCATGGTTGATGATCATGGAAGTGATAGTGATGGTATTTGTGATTATGATGGTGATCATGGTTGATGATCATGGTAGTGATGGTTGATGGCACTGGTGATGACGTTGGTGATCATGGTTGACGATGATCATAGTGATAATTGATTGTATTGGTGATGTTCTTGGTGATCATGGTTGATGTTGATGGTAGTGATAGGGATGGTACAGGCTATAAAGATGGTGATTATCATTGATGATGATAGTGATGGTGATAGTTTTGGTGATAATGATGGTGATCATGGTTGATGATCATGGAAGTGATGGTTGATGGCACTGGTGATAACGTTGGTGATCATGGTTGATGATGATCATAGTGATAGTTGATTGTATTGGTGATATTCTTGGTGATCATGGTTGATGATGATGGTAGAGATAGCGATGGTACAGGTTATAATGATGGTTTTTTTCATTGATGATGATAGTGATAGTGATGGTTTTGATGATAATGAAGACGATCATGGTTGATGATGATGGTTGTGATAGTGATGGTACTAGTGATAATAATGATGATCATAGTTGATGATCATGGAAGTGATAGTGATGGTATTTGTGATTATGATGGTGATCATGGTTGATGATCATGTTAGTGATGGTTGATGGCACTGGTGATGACGTTGGTGATCATGGTTGATGATGATCATAGTGATAATTGATTGTATTGGTGATGTTCTTGGTGATCATGGTTTTTTATGATGGTAGTGATAGCGATGGTATATGTTATAATGATGGTGATTATCATTGATGATGATGATAGTGATAGTGATTGTTTTGCTGATAATGAAGACGATGATGGTTGATGAGGATGTTTGTGATAGTGATAGTATTGGTGATGATGATAATTTTTGATGATGGTAGTGATAGTGTTGGTTTTGGTGATAATGAAGACGATCATGGTTGATGATGATGGTTGTGATAGTGATGGTACTAGTGATAATAATGATCATGGTTGATGATCATGGAAGTGATAGTCATGGAATTTGTGATTACGATGGTGATCATGGTTGATGATCATGGTAGTGATGGTTGAAGGCACTGGTGATAACGTTGGTGGTCATGGTTGATGATGATCATAGTGATAGTTGATTGTATTGGTGATATTCTTGGTGATCATGGTTGATGATTATGGTAGAGATAGCGATGGTTCAGGTTATAATAATGGTGATTATCATTGATGATGATAGCGATAGTGATGGTTTTGGTGATAATGAAGACGATTAGGGTTGATGATGATGGTTGTGATAGTGATGGTACTAGTGATAATAGTGATCATGGTTGATGATCATGGAAGTGATAGTCATGGAATTTGTGATTACGATGGTGATCATGGTTGATGATCATGGTAGTGATGGTTGAAGGCACTGGTGATAACGTTGGTGGTCATGGTTGATGATGATCATAGTGATAGTTGATTGTATTGGTGATATTCTTGGTGATCATGGTTGATGATTATGGTAGTGATAGCGATGGTACAGGTTATAATGATAGTGATTATCATTGATGATTATAGTGATAGTGATGGTTTTGGTGATAATGAAGACGATTATGGTTGATGATGGTTGTGATAGTGATGGTACTAGTGATAATGATGATGATCATAGTTGATGATCATGGAAGTGATAGTCATGGTATTTGTGATTATGATGGTGATCATGGTTGATGATCATGGTAGTGATGGTTGATGGCACTGGTGATAACATTGGTGATCATGGTTGATGATGATCATAGTGATAGTTGATTGTATTGGTGATATTCTTGGTGATCATGGTTGATGATGATGGTAGAGATAGCGATGGTACTAGTGATAGTGAAGACGATCATGGTTGATGATGATGATAGTGATGGTGATAGCTTTGGTGATAAGGAAGACGATCATGGTTGATTATGATGGTTGTGATAGTGATGATACTAGTGATAATGATGATGATCATGGTTGATGATCATGGAAGTGATGGTGATGGTATTTGTGATTATAATGGTGATCATGGTTGATGATCATGTTAGTGATGGCTGATGGCACTGGTGATAACGTTTGTTATCATGGTTGATGATGATGGGAGAGATAGCGATGGTACAGGTTATAATGATGGTGATGATCATTGATGATGATAGTGATAGTGATTGTTTTGGTGATAATGATGATGGCACTGGTGATAACGTTGGTTATCATGGTTGATGATGATCATAGTGATAGTTGATGTTATTGGTGATATTCTTGGTGATCATGGTTGATGATGACGGTAGAGATAGCGATGGTACAGGTTTTGATGATGGTGATTATCATTGATGATGATAGTGATAGTGATTATTTTGGTGATAATGAAGACGATCATGGTTGATGATGATTGTTTTGATAGTGATGGTACTAGTGATAATGATGATGGCACTGGTGATAACGTTGGTGATCATGGTTGATGGTGATCATAGTGATAGTTGATTGTATTGGTGATATTCTTGGTGATCATGGTTGATGATGACGGTAGAGATAGCGATGGTACAGGTTTTGATGATGGTGATTATCATTGATGATGATAGTGATAGTGATTGTTTTGGTGATGATGAAGATGATCATGGTTGATGATGTTTGTTGTGATAGTGATGGTACTAGTGATAATGATGTTGATGATGGTCGATGATCATGGAAGTGATAGTGATGGTATTTGTGATTATGATGGTGGTCATGGTTGATAATGATGGTAGTGATAGTTGATGGTACTGGTGATTCTGATGGCGATCATGGTTGATGATGATGGTTTGATAGTGATAGTATTGCTGATAACGTTGGTGATCATGGTTGATCATGGTGGTAGTGATTGTGAGGCTACTGGTGATTCTGATGGTGATCGTGATGGTGATCATCGTTGATTAACATGGTAGTGATAGTTGATGGCACTGGTGATAACGTTGGTGATCATGGTTGATGATGATCATAGTGATAGTTGATTGTATTGGTGATATTCATGGTGATTATGGATGATGGTGATGGTAGTGATAGCAATGGTACAGGTTATAATGATGGTGATTATCATTGATGATGATGGAAGTGATATTGATGGTATTGGCGGTAGGTATGACGGTCGTGGTTGATGATGGTGATAGTGATATTGATGGTTTTGGTGATGACGACGATCATGGTTTATGAGGATGTTTGTGATAGTGATAGTACTGGTGATGATGATCATTTTTGATGATGGTAGTGATAGTGATGGTTTTGTTGATAATGTTGACGATGATGGTTGGTTATGATGGTTGTGATAGTGATGCTATTGGTGATAATGATGACGATCATAGTTGATGATGCTGGTAGTGATAGTGATGGTGGTGGTCATAATGATGCTGATCATGGTGGTTTATGATGTTAGTCATAGTGATGGTTATTATTAATGAAGGTTTGTAATTATGGTGGGTAGTTGTTGCTGCGCTGATAATGATAATAATGAAGATTCTTATAGTAACTATGATTCTGATGTATGATAGGTGCATTGAATAATCATCGTTTTGAAGGTTGTTTCAAGTAAGTATGATAAATGTTCTTGTCTTGCAGAAGTTGTGTTTTTGTTATGATTTGATATGCCTTCTTTATTTTAGCTTAATCCTGGTCAAGTATGCTTTTATCGTGTTAAGTACACGCCAGAAATGTTACACTGTTTCTACAACGGAATACGTGATAAAACTTTACAGCCTAGGGATCGACTTGGATTGCAGAATGATCTGTTTGCGCTGGTAAGTTTTGGATTTCAAATCTTACTTAAAGTCTGCATCAAAACAGTGTGTTGATATGCTATTATGGTGCTAAATACCAAAGTCTGTGACTATTAAAATATCAAGTCAAAAGAAACTCACCAACCCCGAAGTGACGTACAGCATAAGAGTCTTGGAATCAGTACAGCATTCTTTTCTTTGAATGAAAATTTGGTGCTTATATATTTTTACTGTAAACGTTATTTATACATAGGGGAAACGAATCAACATATATTGGCAGTAACAGATAGAAAACTTAAGAATATTATGTACGTTAAATGTCATGGTTCTTCCATATTCAGCGTGGGAAACACTGCTAATTGTATTTTGGCTAAGTCACTGCACGTGCGCCTAGTTTTTGTTGGATGTGTCTGTACTGTCGTGATTTTTTATTAATCTGGAAGCATCAGTGACTATGGTGGAAATGATGCAACTTAAATGTTTATGGTTTAAGGAGGCGTCTATTCGAGGGAGTCGTTTAAAAGAGGAGACATTTATGAAAATTCTTCAATTTGAAATGCTTCTGGCGAAAACTTTGATCAAACAGAAAATCCCCGTACTTTATCAAGTTCGAACCCAGTAATGATGATAATGATTTTCTACGAATGCTTCTATTGTATCAATAGCAAAGTGTCATAATAAAATTTGAATAGAATTTTGTAACTGTTGTAACATGCAAACGACACACAGGATTTCTAAATCAACATTTACTATAAATAAAATATAAACTCACAACACACTTCTTAATACAATCGCTACCAAAACATGCAAATTCGACTTCCAAAGTCGCGTGGATGCAACAGGAAAGGCTTCGAGTTATACAAATTGTATTTCTAAGTGGTTAATTTAGTTTTAATGCAATGAGTTAGATTAGTTAAAAATTTATATTTTATACTATTTTCATTAAAGTAACTACGCCCTTGTGTATTTTGAGGGTAGTTTTAAAGTGGACCTACACCTTTTTTGCTTTTAACTTGTTTGGGTAAATTGGGGTCGTAGAAATCAATTGTCAATGTTA
>JANTCA010002059.1:0-11603 GCA_024741275.1 Chironex yamaguchii | reverse complement strand
GTTACCTTAAGATACACTCAGATATTAACACTGTGTGAAGTTCGAGTCTGGACCAGTACATCACAAAGATATGCCACTAACAGTTTTGATTACACAACATCAAGTCCGTGGGAATGATTTTCAAAAGCAGTGGTAAACCGAAGACAGCAAGGAATAGGCTATTAGTATGTACAGTGATGCAACGGTGAGACCACGTAATATATCTTTGGAATCAACGCTTTTCATCTTTTTTCCTGTCCAATGACGTGGACAACGTGACCATTGACGTAAATACGGTTGCCGATAAACCTAATTGCATAATAAAACACTTTAAAGAGGGTCTGTTAAAGTAATACATGTTTTAGCAAACATATTTAAAAGTAACTTACGCAGTGATCATTGGAAGACAGTAATTTAAAATTGCACCATTTTGAAAGGTGGCTCAACAAACCAGGGCCGTTTTTTTTGTTTCGTATTTGTTCACTTTCATTGCCATAATACCATTAGTTCTTACCATGATTCTTGAAACTGACTAGTCGCTACTCTTATCGACTTTATCAAATTGACCTTCCTCTTTAATACAACAAGTATTATCATGAAGCGTTACTGAACATAAATGACAGATCTTACATACCGATTTTGTTGTAAATCCCTTTGGCATCAAAATAGCTAACAAACAATTCTCGATAATATATTGCCTTATCGAATTCGCTCTACTGTATGCTGACTTTAGACAGTTTGAAATGCTCTACAAATACCAGTGTTCATAAGTCTGTCAGTGCTTCCCGTAAAGCGTACCTTAAAGTGAGACCTTGAGGGCACCAGTAAAAACCATCTCAGCAATAAAGACTCATGAATACTGTTGACTTTATAGAGTTATCTTGTTGTAAAATCTGTGCCCTACACCTTGACTAATTGGCTAGTATTTATTTTCTTTTTTGAATTAAGCTGAAACATGCTATTGTTTCCCCGGACTCGCTTCAGGAAAATATACTACATTTCATGGTATTTTTTGTAGCAAGAGTCTGAGAGAGTATATGAAACATAAAGACACCTTGTACTTTTAAACGAAACAAAATTAGGTCAACTTTATGAAAAACGTAATTGGTATGATAATATTTAACATTTAATTAACTAGTTGGGTGTTCCATGATTAAACAGTCTTCTTGTTTGCTTTTCTATATCTCTTTTGTATACCTGATACTTGCGTTCGAAAATAACATCAAATAGTTTTCATTGACTGCAAAATTTTAATGAAACTTTTTGCGTACCCATAAAATTGCTTTCAAAGACTTAAAGGACAATCTGTTTTACAATTTTGTCTCCTTGACAGCATCTTTAGCAAATGTGTGTTTAACAGAGCTTTATGTTTTGAGGAGGTGCATGGTAAAATTAATAAGATCTTTGTATGCATCATGTTGATCATGAAGCGTCCAGAATTTAACAAGTGACTTCACACTCTGGCCGTCACTTAATTCTTCATCCAACAGCAAAAAACACAATTGAGCATTGATCTGTAAATAGAAATAAGACAAATAAGGAAGTTTAATTATAAGAACTGCTCCTTTATCCAAGGTAGCTTTTCTACTGTGAATCAAATTCTGATGAATGCATGCCTTCAAAACAGGACAACTCAAGTAAACTTTTGTCTTGGTTTGATGCACGGCTTCTTGGTGTCAATCTCTACAGTTGGAAAAAGACATTTTTCCTCTTGACGATTCATAAAGCTGTTTGGAAACATTTTAATTAAACGTTTCAATTAAATTAACCAACAAATATAAATGTAAATATTCTTTCGCTTAGAGATGCAATTATATTTAACTCCGCTAGGAGCTTCGCATGACTATTGACCTCAAATAGAATGGAATGATTTGATTGCAGATTTTTCAAAAGGCATTTACATCTTTGAATACGAAATCAATTGTAACTTACATCACAGTAAATTGCGACTACAGAACATAAAAAACATTTGCTCTATTCCTTTTGGATATGAATAATCGACCACAAGCCAACTTTTCTTGACTTATTCTTTACTATACCTTGAGCGCAATGCTTTTTTTGCCTGAGAAATCTGGCTAGAGTTTTCTATTATTTATTTAGAGAGTTTCCCCTCTCTACAGACTCTCACAAATCCTTACCATGGGCAGAAATCCTACGAGTGGCTACCTGGTTCGGTCTGCAATAAGAACATGGTTCAGCCGCCAAAATTCACATGGATACGTAGGAAAGGCAGCGTATACCTTATTTGACGTAAATTTTCGCTCCCTACCGTATTGAATACGTCTTGTTACTGATGCACTCCCCATTCACCTATATTTTGAGTTAAGTCGCCCGAACTAACTTTTGTGTTCCACTTGTTACGTTCACAAAAACGACCGCAGTAATCAAAAGATAAACAAAGAATTATTTCACAATTTCACTTTGCACCTGCTGTCTTTTTTTCTAAAGGGACATGTTGAAAGCAATTTGAAACTGTTTCTTTGACAAAATATTTGAGATGTTGATTGTGACATAAATTCTTTGCAAGAATCTGTACTATCTAGTGTTTTCTCTCTTCTTTCACTTTCACCTTTATTCCTATAGCTAGGGGTGGCCACAATGGGTACAATTTCTCCATCACTATCCTATCGGTTCTCAAACATGTCGGCCAATTTTGGCCTGGACCGTAAACCAAACCGTTATAGTTTGTTCTCTTGTTGTTGTTGGCATCATGATGTGGCAACCTTTTTTACTGCCGGATACCCAAGTCACTTTATAGGACTCGCAGAGGATACGTTGAATGTATTCTCTTATCCAAGAAACCCACACGGGCAATGTGGATCTAGTCTATAGCAAGGAAAGTATAGTCTTTGGCGAAGACAGCTAGCTGATTATAGCAGCTTTTACTCTTTGAAAATAATACAACACAAGCAAGGTAATATGAATTAATGCATTTAGCAGACATGATAGGAATAGTGTTTACACGTAATACGTGGATCCAAGATTGCTTATCGATGTGGTTGTAGAATGTCGTGGATTTACTATGAGAATCTGTCTGTAAACACGATTCAAAATCCTAGGCTAATACATTGGAAAAAAAGTACTTGAAATGAGTTTTTAATTTGAATCAAGTCGTTTGAATAATTTTCTTCCATCACCCTTGTATCCTTGAAATGTCTTTGCATCTGAGCTGTTTATTGAATTCCGCCTCCTTGTGTCAACGTACAGTGTGTTTCACAAGACGTTCAAGATCAAGACTACAATATTACTGGACGCATAGTTATATAGCAGGATATTTCAATTGCTATGTTAAAATGGAAATTTAACCTTGATAACTTATTTCATTATTCCTTGCCAGGTTTTTGATTTTTATGCTGACCTTATTTGATCACTAGTACCAAGTCAAGTTTTTTTGTGCGAACTTGGCCTGCCTTAGGCGAAGGTGGCTTTCTCTTAGGAGTTGCTGGTTTGAAGGAAAGGATGTGTTTGGCGTACTTCATGACATATAGTCTTAGTAACACTTATAATGACAATCGGTTACGTTGCACTGGATCAGAAGCTGTCAATATATGGTTGGGAATTCTATGTGATCTTTAGCAAATGGCATTATTTATCATATTACTTATCATCTGTGTACGTAGGCTTGCATACGAAGCTGTTTATGACAGGGTGTCCATTTGTTCAGTGCTAAGCTCCACTGCAAATGTGAAACTAATATTATGATTTCTCTCATCGAAAGCCAGTTACAATCTAAGTTCCTTCGCGTAATCCTTGACTGTGTACAAGGAATGAGTAACATAGCCTTAGGGGATGTCGATCAATAAGGTCGGAAACTCTTCTTGTCTCGAGACAATCTGTGAAGGTTACTAGTGAATACGGTCAAACTCCGCTGATAAAAAACAAAATCATGGGTAGCAATCTAGTAATACATTGTGGTCTCTATATTGTTGAGGGGCGTTGTATGGTAAATGGAGTTAGGACAAGTCTAGTACACCAGCTTTATAATCACTCCACGTCAAGTTTTCATTCAGAATTACTCCTAGGTGCTTGAATGATTAGACTTTCAAAGTACTTACAATTTACAGAGGGGTGAATGTTTTCAATTTTCTTCAGCTGACCTGGAGTCCCAATTAGAATGAATTTAGATTTCTTGACATCAAAAGGTAGCTTATTTTCATGTAGCCATCCTGCCATACTTCCAAGGTCGTCATTCAGTTTATGCTGCAGATCACTTGCACATTTTGAGGAATAAGAAATGGCTGTGTCATCAGCAAACATCGTCACTGCAGTATGTCCAGTTACATCGTGAATGCCATTGATATATACAAGGAACTGCAAAAGCCCAGAATAGATCCCTGCAGGACAACGGGAATTATTTTAGCAGAAGGAGACATTTCATTCCTACAAAATGTCCTCTGTTTCTTAAGATAAGAATTAAACCAGCGGAGAGTTGTTATAGATATACCTAGAGACGTCAGCTTATCAATCAGGACATCGTTGTTCACAGCATCAAACGTCTTTTTCAGTTCTAAAAATGCCATTCCTTTTGTTTGACCCGTATCAATTTTGTCGAGAAGATTCTCAGTAAAATTTATTATTGTTGATGTTGTAGAACGTTTGTGAGAGAAGTATACTTTGCATTTGTTAGTAAACTTTTCTTCTAGGTAGCCATAAAGCTGGGTATGTGCAGCCTTCTTAATGATTTTACTTAATGGAGGCAAAATGGACATAGATCGATAATTTATCTTTAAAGGTCTTATCACCGCCTTTGAACAAAGCTGTGACTTTAGCTGATTTCCATGTCGAGGGGAAAAAACCTTTTTCAAGAGAATTCTTTATCAGTAAAGTCAATGAATGCAAAATGACAGCAGCATCTTTCAATAAGCGCGAAATTATTTTATCCAGACCACAAGCTTTGTTTGTTTTTATGTTTTTCAGGTTTTCTTTAACCAATTTTTCATTAACGGTGCGGTTTAAAGCTGTGCGTGTTATCAGAGACAATCATTTTAACTCTAAATTGTTTGTTAAAAGCCTTTGCCAATTGTTTGCCTATGAACAAAAAAATAATTAAAGATTCTGCCAATGGATTTGTTGTCTTTACACAATTTACCATTATCGAGAATAACATACACGTCTGAGGTTTTATTTTCAGGACGAATAGTTTTAATAGTACGCTATATTTTAGAGGTTTTTTTTTTTATTTATTGATTAGCTGAAAATATTATCGGACTTTAAATTGCATTCATCAGAATTTGCTTTATTTCGTAATTTTTGATACATACTCCGGTGGTACTTGTTATTCTCATTAAAAGCCTTTTGTGATGATAGTCACGACCCTTTCATAAATCATGGTCTTGAGCAATCCACTGATTTTTAAAACCTTTCACACGTTTGAACTTGTATTGGGGCATTAGGATCTGCTATGCCTGAAAAGAGACATTCCCACAAGAATACACAATCATCAATCTTACTAACGCTGTATTCAGTAAACCAAGGAGTTTGATTTAAAGTCTTCAACAAAGGCGTCTTTGTAACTATGGATTTTGGAACTATGGAATTTTGTGAGAAATTTAGAACTTTGGTGGAGCTTTTGTTACACCACTTTTCATTATGCATGCGACTGTACAAGGATCACTTAGTGAAGTATGAAAGAACCCCTGATTGGACTAGCAAGATTGGTTTACATTTAGATCTTTTAATTTTAATCCATAATATCTCATTCTCAGTATCAATTAAGTCAGTTCTATTGGTGGAATGGAATTGATCGTGAACGTAGATTATAATTCCTTCTCCAGTTGTTTTGTTAGTATTAGATCGATCCCTTAGAGAAAAATAATAACCAGGTAATTTGAGTTCATCGTCAACAACATAAAGCAATTTAGCAATTCTTTCACTCCATCGAGTTTATTTCGCAAAAAATTTACATTTAAATCCGCCATTTTAAAATCTCAAATAAGTCGAGTGGATGCTTGTAAGATCCCTGTGAGGTCTGGTGACAGTTAATTTAGTGTAGTTGTAGACGTTTGTAATGGTGTTGATGCGGATAAAATAGGAAATAAGCATGAATTCCATCTCCAGTTTGACTCAACATTCACTGAAAGATATTCATACTCTTTGAAGACATATTAATACATTTAGCATGAAACCAAAGCAAACATTCATTACAATGAATAGCGTTTGCAAAAGCCTTTCAGACATGAAGTACATTGGTCTACTGGGCCCGGATTCACGTTAATATCGCCTGCTAAGAGAGCCAGCATCGTAGAGGAAAGTGCCATCTGTGATGAATAAACCACAACCTGCGCCTTCCAATATGGCGGCATCATTGGTTTGACATACGAAGCCTGTTTATGCAATAAACTTCTATCAAAAAACACCGACAGATGCAGCTGGAGACCATGGAAGAATCTCTTGATATATAAATTATTGTAGCATAAGTTATTCTGAGATTTATAAGCTACAGGGAGCATTAAAACAAAGATCAAGGAGGAACTCCTTACGGCGTGACCGGGCACCACCTTCTTTTTGAATATGATATGAATACATACCGCATTTAAAAGGCTTACTATATCCAAACTGATGTCGTAGGGCTTAGTGCAAAGATACTTTATGATTCAACTTGATACTTATCAAATAGTTTCCACCAGATACAGCTAGTGTGTACACAATGACAATTTCCTCTTGTGTTTCTCCGATATGATTTCGCAATGCAAGATTTAAATTTTCATATTTATTTGATGCAGTGAGGCAAATCTGTCCTCGATCTAGAATATTTATAATGTAAAGAGATTAAATATCAGTACAAAGAATTACTCAGGAGACTTGAAAAGCTAACAAAACAAATTTAAGCTTCATAAACTGAAAAAAAAGAAAGAAGCAAAAAGTCAATTGATACTAGGAACAATCTTTTTCGAGCACTGAGCCTGTTTTTAAGGGAGGGATCTCTCGAAACGCAGTCAAGTTAAAGATTAGGACGTATGACATAATAAACGTCAACTATCAATGTTTCCACTGGGTCGGCAAAGACTAGGATTTTCAAAACTGTAGTTCTAGATCTTTTGAAGTTATCCATCACGAGTTTAGATTTTTACCACTACCAAAACTGTTATATCAGGACTCGCAGTTCCCTTGTAATTCTAGATCGTTAAGAGCATACTACTCCCTTGCTAACTTTTACGACATTATTTGCAAAAAGTTAGAATTACGACGACAAAAAGTGATGGTAAGTTAAAGTAGACAAAATGAACATTTAAGTTGTTTATTGAAACCTGACAAAAAGTTCGCGCAATTTCATTTTCCTTTGTTGTTGATAGATTACATTTTTGCATTGAAGCAAGAATGAAATAGATGAAGAGCACAGTTACCCTTCTGAAAGTATACATTATTCAAATTATAGTCTACAAGTGCTCTAAATGGAATGAAACTTTCACTTAAGCTGTTTTTACTGTGCACATATTTGTCCAAGCTGCAGCTGTTGTTGTTATCATGTTCTCTTTTGCTGTTCATTGTCAATGTGAGTTGAAAATAAGGTGTTCTTTGTTATCATGTACTGTTGAAATCATTTAACCTGTTTTACGACAACAGACCTGCAAATGTTATTACCAATGTTTTTGCTGGGTTGGATAATCGATTTTGTCAAATAAGCCTTGTTACTAATGATGTCAGAAATATATTGCTAAAAGTACTCTTGTTTTCTCATTTTTTCATTGCCAAGCTTTAAATATAATTTACATCTAAAATTTGTACCTTTTCCTTCTTATGCCATGTTGTACCAAATTTGGTAAGAATGTTATACCATGTTGTAAAGGAGAATTTTCATAACCGTGATTGAAATACGATTAACGACATGGTGTTGAATATGCCCAGTGACAAACTAAACTCTCTGACAAGTGACGGCGTCGACTAAATTGAGAGATGGAAAACAAACAAACTTCTGCTTGGGTTTTCTTTCAAAGTAATGTATTTACAGCACCATAACAGAGACAGGTTACATAGGAATAACAGATACTAGTTTTGCAGATTTTTACTCTAAAATCCATTTTTAGTTAGAATATTTTGTGAGTTGAATAAGGGTAGATTATTGAAAGTTTTTAAGAAATTGATAAGGAAAAAGTGCGCTTGAAAATTCACTTCTGTATCAGTGACAATGATAGATGCTCAAAGACAAAGCGCTACCTTACCCAGAGTATACTATAGCTTATGTCTTAAATAGAGACTTTGACAATATTCCAATTTCCTTAAATGTTTATCGTAAATTTATAAATATTTAATGCTAAACAATGCAATTTCAAACTTCATAGCAAAAGAAATGCTATGGTAATAGTGATTCCACAATAGCTAAAAAGTAAATACGATATTCTTTTCTTGTTTCAAAGTCAACCAAAATAATGTTAATAAGTAAGGAAAGGTTTCAGCCTAATGGTTAACTTAATTTTGATATTCCTATTCAAACATATATAAGTCATGAGCCGGACATGTATCGTGTACAAAGGTTACGGAAGGAGATTAAGTCAGAACCGAAAAACTCCAACTAACAATTAAGCGTATGTAAAGACAACAGTCACCTGAAATTTACAAGACGTAAACATTTGTGAACATTTTCCGCTCAAACGGTTCAGTGAAAGCTATTTGCTGTGTATGTGCTTTATCTGCGAACATTATTTTTATTCTGACAAGTTACAGAGTGATCTACAACTGATAGAGATGGATATGATGACTGCAGCATTTTCGATCTGGCAAATAAATGGCAACTCTAAAATGGAATACTATATCGTAGATGAACTACAACTGAGTTTGGTTACGGCGTGTGTTCTTGCCTGCTTTCGATACACAGGATGTGACAATGTTTACTTTAAAGACAAGGACAGGACTGAGAAGAAACCATGTTTGCTGTTAAGTTTGGGCGCAAAACCTGGAGCAAGGAAAATTAGATTGGAACCAAATCTTGGCCATCTTATCAAAGTAAGTGCTTGTCAGCTTTTTTGGTAATCCCTGCATTTTAATCAAGTTACGATCTTCCTTCTCATAATCAGACTTAAAGTAATTCTTCTTTCTGTTGTTTTAACAATATAAAATTGAGAGTCAAGGTGATGGGAAAGTTTCCGTTTGTTACAGTGCAACATTGAGAGTTTTTCTTGGTTTCGTAATAAGCACTTAACTGTATATTTCTATCTATATCAATAAATCTATCTATCTATCTATCTATCTATCTATCTATCTATCTATCTATCTATCTATCTATCTATCTATCTATCTATCTATAAATAAATAAAGTATTTTTTGTGGTAGTAATTTAAAGAATTGTGGTAGCGATCAGGATCCCCATCTTAGTAGTACGGGGAAATTAAATTGCCTTGACGAAGGTTCGCGCTCTTTAAAAGAAGTTTATTCTGTCAAATTATGTTAAGAGGCAGATCTTTGTGCATTTTACAGGCAATTGAAATAAGAAAACTTTAGTTTTCACAATTTACATGAAGATTTACATTAGCGAATATTTTATGATGCCAAAACGTGAAAGCTTTCAGGAAACGGTGACTTAAAAGACGATTCCTCTGTTTGTAAATTATTATCACAAAATTTTTCAGTTGCATAATTCATCTGTTTAATTTGCTCAGTTGTGAGCCTGTTTAAAGTTGAGAGGAGGTTTAGGATCAAACCTGTGTTTGATCTGTGGTTACGGAAGTCTACTTGTCCAATGGTTCACTATCACTGGGTGAATATTCTAATAGATCAAACAAGCTTTTAATTGATTTTGACTAGCAGAAGTGTAATACGGTAAAAAAATGAGGGCAGAGTATACACAGTTTTGAGGTAATGAGTAAACGTGCAAAACTGATCATAAATTGAATATCTCTTGCCACGATTCTAGCATGTCATGAACTTCGAGCTGAGAGAACTAAGGGACATAAATCTGACTTAACAGCCAAAATGTAGCATCGGTTTTCCTTAAGCTGTATCCAGAAGTTTGATTCTTTTTGGTAAAAACGGAGATATTTGGAAGAGATAAGAGATAAAGGCCAGGCGACTTCCGGGAAACTCTACATTGTTAAGTGGGAAGGTTCCTGTAACAGTCCGCTGATGGAGACAGTAGTTTCATTTGCATTTACAAAAATGTGTTACAGAGTACTCTTACTTTTCATTATTACTTAACAGCATTGGACATAACTAAGTATGTATATTTCACAATTGGGGAGTGATTATCAAGCGGATAAGGTCTTCAAAAGTCTATCTATACTTACTACGCTAATGACGTCCTCATGGTATTAGGTACCACCTCAAATATCGCAGACGTCCTATGAAATCTCAAGTACACGGCTCAGGAATTAGGATTGTGTAACAATATTTCGTAGTAAACTCGTGCATGTAAGCTACAACCAACAAAGCACGGTACAGTAAGTTTTCGTGAAAGTCATGAATGCTGTTGTCAGATATCTAGAGCATACAGTAGCTTAATGGCTTAGGTTTCTCAAAGATGTTACTTTTAGTGAAGGTAGTCAGTACCTTTTCAATTCAGATCTTTATACTGACAACCTTCGCCAAAAGTAACATCTTTGAGAGACCTGAGCTATTAAGCTACAGTACGCTGGGAGACCTAGTCTTTCAAAAATTGTCAGTTCCAGCTTCATCACTCGAATAGTTAATCTATGGTGACGCGATGTGGACTCTGCTAAAAGACTTACAATCTAACTTTCCCTGGAAGACAAGATCTTAATAAAATTTACAGTCGAATTTCATACACTAAGAAAACGTACAATTCATTTTATTAGAAATTATCAGGTATACGAAGAGACACAAGTGACGTTTTGCTATGTAAGCTACAAGATGATTGAGCACGAGAGGAGCATTCAAAAGCGTTTTATGCTGATTACCTTTTTAGGCATACTGAATGCAGCCCAAACAAGTAGAGTCAAGCCTGGTACAGCAAGCTCGACTCATGATTAATTGGTTATATGTTGACTTTTTATATGTAAAAACAGGCCTTGTTGTGATAACAGGTGCTAATTTAATGTTCTAACAATGATACTTGTTTTGGGTCAGAGAATACAAAAATTGACAGAATATGAGAAGATTTAGGTCATCCTTAATGAATTTCATGAGGAAGTGCATGTCAACTAAATCCATACAGTATGCCCCCAGAGAGCTTGTGTATTTGTACCGCCACGTCCAAGCAACGCTAGGCAAAGCAAGCAGCACCAGATCTAGACTTGAGGCCATCTATGAATCACATTTAGAGCATTGCGCAATAAGTGAACAAGTGACAAGGAAAATGAATCTAAGTATAATGAATATCAAATTAAATGCGAACATAGAAATGATCACGGCGGAGATATCTTGTTAATCTAAGAATGCAAGGATAAAGATTGAAAGAATGACACAAAGGAAAGAATCATTAGTGTCATAGTGTGTAATAATGTGTTCTATAGCACCTGTTTGTCAGTATCTAAGTTAACATAACGCGTATTGATCGGCAGGTATTTGTATTGTAGAGTCAGTTATTCAGTTAAATTGGTGGCATATTTGTCTGTATAATATCCAATAATTTTGATCTTTAATAAATTTAACATAGGGAAATCTGACTATTACAAATTACTTTGGCCACGGTGTATAGAAAGGCTCAAAACCAAGACCACATCTAGTTACTGGTA
>JANTCA010002058.1:0-11604 GCA_024741275.1 Chironex yamaguchii | reverse complement strand
TTAAGTGATTTGGCACATGCCTATTGCGGCACTCCAATGGACCTTTCGGACTTTTACATGCACAGAGAACATTTTCACGCAATAAAATCTTTAAGGTGCAATAAGGATATTCTTATCACTAACCTGATAAAGGATCTGGGGTAGTAATTCTCAACAAAAATGACTATATCAATACATTTGTGACTACAATTAACGTATGCTTAATTTTACTATAATGGAGATCTCTCTGACAGTCTCCCAGTTGATCGCGGGGTACGGCAGGGCTGCCCCCTTTCTGTCTTCCCTCCACTATATTATCCGATAGCCCAAGACATCGTCCAGAATACTAACATTCGAGTTGTCACAGCCAACGAGCTCGACGGATATCTCTTGGTCTAACACCTTCCAGTTAAGATCTTTTGCCCACAGGCTCAAACTAAAAATTGAGATCTCGTTTACGAAAAGGCCATAAATACCTAGCATTCATTACCTGCTGTAACTAAGTTTACAAGGCCAGGCGATGATAATTCTGATGTTCTGACCCACTTTTGTATGGTGGATTGCGGCCATTTTTACACTACCAAATAGGTTAGTTGAGGACCTTGCCAAACGTATCAAAATCCTTTAGGCATGGCCAAGAGCTATATGTTCGTTATTCTGTCCTCAACCTCCCTGAAGGAAATGGAGAATGGGACATTTTCAGTGTAAATCTCAAGATACAAGCTATGTACATCAAGCTTGCCATAGAACACCATTACTCTATTTAATTAGTCTTTCGAAGCTTGCTACTCATTTTGTAACGTTTATACAGGCAGCAAAGTCATTATGAAATGGCTTAGCCAGCTAGTTATGCTCGGGACCGGGGGAAAGGAGATTCTTCTAACTGATTGAGACATACAAGTTTTCTTGTTCGCTTTGCCCTTTCCTGTCCTTACGTTTCCCCGTAAAACCTTTTAAATGCTTTGAAAATGGGCTAAAACGTTAGAGAAATAAAAGTAATATGCAAAATGAAAAATGGCTTCATCTTAATGCATACACAACTTATCCTTATCTGACGAGTTTCGTGGGCTTCATTTGCCAAATTTCAAAATCGTTTGAATGCCTCCTGTTTAAAATGTAGCAATTTAAAGGTCGTTTAGTGTATGGACATTCGCCTGCGACAATGTGTTAAGACTTCTTGATTCAAGGCAGAAAATAAGCACTCGTTACACACTTAGGGATCTGCTGCAGTAACTGCTACTTTGAACATTCGAATACGAAAAAATGTACTGTCAAGGCAGTTAGACTCTTCTTCAAATGGAGTATTTTCCGATACGTCTTCTTCGACTCTTACGCAATACTTTGCACTCAACGGATGATTCACTTAGTGATACACTCGCGAGTGATACTCTGGCTTAGCTGGAAATTGCGAACGGTGTTCAAAGAGTAATCACAACGTTTCAAGAGCCTATAAGCACTGTTTAGATATACGGAGATCGTCTGTAGGTTACCAGATAGTCATTGTCATCAAATAACTTGTCGATTTCATGCGATCAAGGAACGTATTGAGTAACCTTAAAGCTACGGACAACTGTGAAGAATTTGATAAAATTGGTGTGTCAACAACAAACTGAAAGAAATTAATGCTGGCAAACCACTTCTTCCTCTCGCTTCCCGATTGGACATCACATTACAAACAGGGAAATAGCTGTTCTTATTTTACATATCCTTTAGCTGTTTCTGTACCTTCCTGGTCACTTTCATTGCAATATTCCATGTTTTGCCCCTGGATTGAGGCATTCTTTTTATAATAACAATGAGTTTTGTAAAGCTTCGTGTAACATAGCTTTGATGGACATACATTTAGGGTGAGAGAAAAACTTTTTATCTCAAACACCTACTTTCAGCTGCCAAAGAGAAAGTTGTATACGTGGACTAGCCCAACAGTTGTAAGCAACCAGACAGAATTAGCACTGGCTACAGACGGCAATCGTCAGTTGGATGGTGATGGAAGAAAAGAGCTCGCAGCGAAAAGAGGCGTCAGACAAGGATGCAGTTAATCACTAAAAGCATCCAATATGTACACAGAAAATATCCTCCAAGAAAGTGAGAGACAATCTGCTGTTACTATCAGTGGACATAGCATTATTACCTCCGATTATGCTAATGATACAGCACTTGTTGCTGACTCTCGTGCAGCTTTAAAGCATATAGTGGTTCTAGTGAAGAGTGAAAGTTTAAAGAAAGAACTGAGAATGAATGCTTACAAGCTAAAACAATGTCAATCAGAATGGAAGTAACACCAAGAAGTAATATCGTGGTAGATGGGCAGGTTCTAGAGCAGTTTTGAAAATTTTAATACTTTGGACATACAATAACAGAAGATGACAGAGCAGATACAGATGTACACCGCCTCCACAACATCAAGATGAAATTTAAACCTTTGCTTTAGTGTGAAGCCAGGTATCTAGGCCGTACTTCCGAAAGGTTGATTGGCCGAATCAAGCAACATGTCCCAAGGCTCAACAAGCGTTCGCCAGCAACCTTGCAACTTTGTAAATCTTGCCCTATGACTAAGGAATGTTATTTTGCTGTAAGAAAGGATCTAAATAGTCCACCCTACGCCGGCGATCTTCTTTCGGTTGCTGCTATTGCAAGGTCGACATTTCATCTTGGTGTTTTAGAGTGGGTTTACTTTGGGAAGCGTAGACCTAGCCTGTGTCGAGAGAAGGAATTTGCGATGCCACTCTGGTTGTTCCACTAGTTCACTTTTGGGCTAATCTTATCATCTTACCTTGTTTCTTTCTCTTTCTTTCGATTGTAAATTTTCTCTTTGTCTTTTCTTGCCTAGTCATTGGTTCGTTGCATTCTTATCGGGCAATTTTCGATCCTGCCTTACATTACAAAGTCTGCTATGTCATCTGTTACTGCATTCTGACGGGAAAAAATTCTAACGAAGTAAATTTCATTCCCATTGCAGTAAGAAGTTATCGTTGAGTCTGCTTACAGCAGGGAGAACAGTTTCAACTTATTTAATTAAGTAATATTAGTACTCTATTGTATTTAAGCCATCAAACAAGCTGTTAGTTTTAAGCAACTTACCAGTAACATACATAACTAATCAATAATATAGAACAATCGCCTTAAAAATTTGCGACATTGTGCTAAAATCATACTTAAAAGCTTTTTTCATCTGACACTCTTCAGAGTATGAAACGTCAGAAAGGATAGTATATGTATATGGCAACCTATTTATACGAAACATGTAGCAAAACTAGCCAATCATAAACAAGAAAGTAAACAAAGAAAGAGAAAATAAACAAACAAAATATTATTGGAAGAATCCAAGTGAAAAACGATTTCTGCCTACAGAGTACTTGTTTTCTTGTTTTAATGTAGACAGACTACAATACACTTAGATGAAAGGACGATCTAGCTGTGCCGATTATCCGAACATTCTCGTCTTTATACATTTTGGCGCATTCTCAATTTTCTAGTAAATGTTGGCCTATGGCGGAATCGCATGTTTTGGCAATTATTTTCGCTTTGCAAGCGCGAGATGGCTGTTTTCTAGGAGGAATTGATGCTTGGCGTGCCGTGGCTGGAACATGTTATTTGATCCTGTCACCCAATCTTTGGGAAGTGCGACCTACATACCGAGCTTCACATCGGCGCAAAAATTCATATACTACTAAGCTTTTTTGTGAAATAGGTACACCATTCGTGAATCTTCGGAAGCCTAGCTCACTATGATAAGGTGCATTATCTATAGATAGAGTATTCGCTAAATTTACATTCATTTGTCGCAAGAACTATGCTAGAGAGACGTTAGTCCGCATGGGAAACTGCCTCTGATTCCCCGGTTTAAAGATACCGTGGGGTCTGTTGTCATTGTTTTAATGCTGTTTTGGTACTAAAGTAGTCTTTTCACGGTGTATTTGTAAGCAGTATGGGTGACCACAAGTACGTCGAGGGTGCATCGGTGGTTTAAGACTTTAGCAGGGTGTGTTATGTGTTCTCGGTCCGCATGGGCTTTCATGTCCCCTCCCAAATTACTTGCAATGTATAATAGCGCGTAATATCATACAAAACTTTAGGAATTCTTCTTTCTAATTTATTTTCCACTTAAAATAGTTGAGTTTTCTCCTTGTTTTAGGAGGTTTCCTGTGAAATGAAACATATTTTATCAAAGCCTTTTCTAAATCGCCTCGAAAATTTGCGACATTGAGCTAAAATTTTAAGTCTAAATTTTAGCACAATGTCGCAAATTTTCAAGGCGATTTTCAAGTTTTGTACCACACAAAAAAAGATTGTTCAAAGACTTTTCTGCTGTAACACTGATTGGCCTTATTCAGTCTAACAATATAAGTGAGTGCAACTGACGGCCACTCAATCCCCATTGAATCTTCTTTCCACTCAAAGATGCAAGGAACGAGGTGGAAGCTGCTAGCACTGTTTTCAAACTTTCTAGAGTCCTGGTTTTCTTGTGTTAATGTAGACAGATCCGATACACGTTAATAGAAAGACAATCTTGCTATGTTGATTATCCGGAAATTATCGCCCTTATACATTGGAGACTGGAAGTTTTCACCTTGCTCCTACGAGTACTGCCGTCTGCATGTTCGCTCATAAACATACTCTCGTCTGCATGTTCGCTCATAAATATACTGCCGTCTGCATGTTCGCTCATAAAAATACTGCCGTTTGCATGTTCGCTCATGAAAATACTGCCGTTTGCATGTTCGCTCATGAAAATACTGCCGTCTGCATGTTGGCTCATAAAAATACTGCCGTCTGCATGTTGGCTCATAAAAATACTGCCGTCTGCATGTTCGCTCATAAAAATACTGCCGTTTGCATGTTCGCTCATAAAAATACTGCCGTCTGCATGTTCGCTCAAAAAATACTGCCGTTTGCATGTTCGCTCATAAAAATACTTCCGTCTGCATTTTTACTCATAAGAATACTGCCGTCTGCATGTTCGGTCATAAAAATACCATTGATTGTACTTCAAGATAAATAGGTATGGTAGAATTGGTAAGCCGGTAAGGAAGCGACGTGGTTGAAAAAATGGCAGCGGTTATGTACGAGTGAAAATGGCAACTAAGATTATAGTTATGATTCGCAGCCTATAGTAACAAAGGCAGAAATCATAACATTACTCAGTGTCCAAGCTACAAATCAAGGCCCAAGTCTTAAGTTTTCGAGGACTGGAACCAAAATGCTTGTATGTGCATCAGTCTGCAATTGAGTAACATTATTTAGTATGATTTAAAATATGTGATATTATGAATGGAGAAGTTGAGGGTATAAGAAGAAGAGGGAGACCCAGAAAGAATTAGATTTGAAAGCGTTAGTTGAAAGCGTGATTTGAAAGCGTGGATGAAGAAAATTGTTGAGGATTGAATTAAAGAAGGAAAACAATGAGAGCCATAGAGAAGAATATGAAAAAACACAACATGACCCAGCGATCACGTATGATTATTAGAAAAAACTAAGCTAAATGTTCATTAAATAAACAATATGTACAAAGTCGTACTCAAATGATAGTAATTTTGTTTCGCGTGACAATATTTTGACATCACAGAACTATCACGGCGTTTATTTCGAGGCACGTGTATACATTGTAAATGATAAATAGATCGCTCTATTTTATATTTGAAACTTCTGAACATTGCCATGCCGACAGATGGCGCTTTTAGAAATTAATCAAATTGAGAATTTCCCATTTCTGCTGTCATACTCTAATAATGTTTTCGCTGTATTGTTCTTGTAATAATTGATAAATCTGATCACGTGAGACATGTATCCATAAACAGTGATCTGCCCGTCTTACAGTACAAAATTTAATAATCCATTTATGTAGCCCTCAAAGAATCTTCCCCGCTGTGGCTCATTAATGCTCTTTTGAAAAAATTCTATTACTTATTAAGGAGAAACTGTCTTTAATTTCATCCTTGTGTTTTTTAGTTTAGGATAGAATTATTAGCTTTTGTGTTATTTATTCAGACACTTGTCTTGACTACAACAGACTGTTTTAAGCATGATCATGAAATGATTATCTTAGTGTCAACAAATTGATGGTCGAGTGAAAGGTAATTACTTATTCCATCTTTGGTTACCCTAATTACAAAGTATACAATAAGGTTGGGTTGAAATATGGACAAAATCTTGAGTTTGTTTACATTGATTGGCGCGTTTCCACCTGCCCATACAGTGTACCCTAGGATGGGAACGAGACTCGCTTTCTGAACTCTTTTCTTTACAAATGAGGAACAATTTGGTAAATGCTTGCAGACGTTGGCCATGATAACCGATGGATATTTCGATTTGATTGACTGCGAGACGAACATAGAGTATGCAGGAGCGGTAAAATATTGAGAACATCGTGTGCTGATAAAAACTTCTAAACATCGGCCGATAAGTAGGAAGCCCCGAAACTTACATGGTTGAAAAGTGCTTCCTTGAGGCAAGCAGCGGTGTGTTTTACAGTAAAGTAGAACGAGCAGTTGTCCGTTCGCAAAATTGTCGACGATGCCTACAGTTACAAAACACATTTAAACTGTAGCCAGGTGCTTTATCATGACATGAGTCGTATGCTTTTTTGTTAGGTACGTTTCGAGAGACACTTCATCCGGCTACTAGAAATCGTTTGGTACCAGGGGCGGATCCAGAGGGGTGCAACCGGTGCATATGCACCCATTCAAATTTCAATACTTTGATTACTATACAATTCTGTACTATAATATAATAAATGCATGGAGGATTGCAAGCTGTCTGTTCAGGAAACTTAACTTTCTAAATTTTTTTCGATAGTATTATTAGCTGAAAAATACTCCGAACATTGTTCATAGAATCATTGATGACCTCGAAACTTTACACTTTAATTAAAGAAAAGAAAATGTTAATGACTGTGTTAGTAATTTGTGCAAAAAATTTTCTCAAAATCCATACTGTGTTAGAATAATTATGTCTGCAAATGTCCCAAATGAAGATAAAAAATCAGCTAAGAACAACATTTTACTAAAAACATCCCGATTTGATTTTAATTTAGATCACAGCTCCCCTTGTACTGCAAATCCTAGCATATATCTAGCGAATCATGATATCTCATATTTAGGTATTTCATTTTGGCTTAACAGGGAAGTTATTCTTTATTTCATACTGGTCTCCAACGCATTCAAAATGTAAACAACATATATATTTTAAGAATAATTGTATATATTTGAAAGTAAACGCCTCAACAGCTGTGACGGAAAATTAGTTTTATGGCAATAAAAATTTTTACACAGGGGGCATTACCTGCTAGTTTGACGTGCATGATTGTAAATATTGTTCTAAGACATTGCTTTGCTATGGTGCACCTGGGGTTGTTGAACCTTGACTCGCAGGCCTGAAAGGATGTACCCGTTTTACCAAGAAATATGATTATTGAGCAGCAGGGCACCCGCTATTTAATTTTTTCCAGTTTTCTAGTTATTTTTCGACCATCGGGAGAAAAGGTGTCTATGGCCTTCCTGCCGCCCTCTTCCCGACATCGCCCACTACAGCTGGCCCACATGTTGCACCCATTCAAAAAATTTCTCGATCTGCCCCTGTCTGGTACAGCTATTTTTTCTCTTCCTCAGTGCAGACGTCTGTATTGACAGGGATTGAGATGCCCTGAGAATTGGCGCCATAGCTGTGTTGTGTTTGTTGTTTTCTTTTACTAGTGCTATAAGCCATATTTCTGGAAGACTGTAAGATATGCTGTTGATGTGATTCCTGTTTTGTAGGAAGTGGATGGTTTCCTTGATAGTTCTTGTTATTGTGTTGCTCTCCTTATCTATAATTTTCTTGTTTTCCCAGTCAAAAGTATAGTTATGGGTCCAAAAGTGGTCAGCTATTTCATACTGTTTAGTATCAACATTCTAACATTCTGAACAGCTCTCTTGTGCTCCTTTTCTCTTTGATTCAAGGAACGCTTGGTCTCACCAATGTAGGTAGCATGACAGTTTGTATACACTGTTGTTGCTTTTGTCTAGAGGGACTGGATCCTTTGGTTTCGACAGCATCTAAAGTGGACGTTGTGAAGAAGGAGCACTTGATGTTGTGTTGTCTGAGGCTCCTTCTTAGGTGTTCACTTGTGTTCTTCACATAAGGAAGGCATATTAGCTTCAGAGGTTCTGCTTCTGGTTCAGCAGTATGGCTGGGCCTGGATGTTTTATGTAAAGCTACCTGGACATCTTTTGCTTGGTATCTGTTTGACAAAAGAACCTTCTGCATGTGTCTTTCTTCTTTTCTAAGGTCTTCTAAATTGGATATGGCACTTCTTGCTCTTCCAGAAAGATTTGTAATAATGATGTGATTCATTTTTCAGATACTTGTCAGTATGAGTTGGCTTTCTGTAGATGGTGACAGAAATACTGCAATCTGGTTGCCTTTTGACTAGGACATCAAGGAAGGGTATTTGCTTTTCCTCCTCTGTCTCCATAGTAAATTTGATATTTGGATGCAGGTTGTTGATGTGTTCAAAGAACCCATGTAGATGTTCTTTCTTGATGATTGCAAAGACATCATCCACATATCTTTCCTAACAGATGGTCCTTGAACAGCGGTTGACAGTGCTGTTGGTTCCGAGACTTGCATGAATATATCAGCAATAATAGAGGATATAGCAGCTCCCATTGGTACACCGTTTGTTTGAGTGTATATGTCATTGTTAAACAGGAAACACTTGTTGGTAAGGAGTACTTTGTTCTTTCCAGACGTCGGCAGGATTGGAGAATATCATCTCCATATGTTTCTCTAATAATCTGGGAAATTCTTGACTTCATGGACTCAGTGGAAGCCATGTAGACAGGAGCTTTATCAAACATGAGTCGTATGTTTTTTATGAGCTACGTTTCGAGAGACACTTCTCCCATCGTCTGGACATCATCACTATAAAACTGTCCTACTTTGGCGTGGTTTTCACTTTTACAACAATAGTTATTGATAACTTAAGTTCATGATGTGATGAACTCCTGTTTGTGTCCGTCATACCCTAATATGTACCATTTAACGAAGAGGGCCTGACTGAAATAAGGAAGGGACATTGGCAGTTTGTTGTCCCCATCCCGACAATGATATTTTATGTGTCCTCACTGACCGAGGTTTCTTTATCTCGTATTGCGATGTATCTACTGGTCCTCTTCTTGGTCTTTTTCCTTTGGTATCTCACTTTGTCTTTCCTTGGTCTCTCCCAATTTATCTCCTTTGATCTCTCCAATTATCTCTCTCATTATATCTCCCTTGGTCCTTCCCAAGGCCACTCCATTTCTGTCTCTCCTTTCGTCTGTCCCATTTTCTCTCCATTTGTATCTCGCTTGGTCTTTCCTTTGGTATCTCACTTTGTCTATTCCGTTATAACTACCTTCGTTTTGTTCTTCGTCCCTCCCAAGGCCTCTCCCAAGGTGTCTCTCTTGGTTTCTCACTTTGTCTCTACCTTGGTTTCACCCTTGGTCTCCCCCCTTTCATCTCCGTTTGTGTCTCTCTCGATCTCTTCCTTTATCGCTCACTTGGACTTCGGCTTGGTCTGTTCCATGGTCTCTCCCTTAGTCCCTCACTTTGTTTTGATCAAGGTTCCTCCCAAGGTCTCTTTCTTTATCTCTTACTTGGACCTGCCCTTGGTCTCTTCCATTGTATTTCCATTAGTCTCTCTCTTAGTCCCCACTTCGTCTTTCCCTGTGTCTCTTGCTATCAGTCTCTCTCTGGGTCGCTTCCTATCAGTAATCATTCACCGCCTCATCAACTTTATCATCGTCGATCTCGGTAATACATCAAATATCAACCCTAACCTAACCGTACTGTTTCATTTTCCCTTTTTCATTCCTTCCTATTCACATTTTGTGTCGATGCCCGGCCTCTAACCCTCTTCTACCTCCTCTGTTGTGGTAATTTCTTTCAGGGTAATATGTCTTACCATCTAAAGCCAGTCATCATTGCCGCCCTGACTTAAATCGGTGCTTATATTAGGTTCTTTGTTCAGGGTTTCAACTTTGTCTCATAGACTTACTTTTCCTAGCGTCATGCTTTATCACGTATCTCTATAATTATCTCAGCCGAGGAGGTCCTGTTTTTATTACTGCTTGTTTCTATGTCTGTTTGTTTGCTTGTTTGTTTGTCCGTTAACAACTTTACGCAAAAAGTTACGGTCAGATATCCACAAAACTTTTACCAGGGGTGTGTATTGATCGATGAAAGAATCCATTATTTTTTGGAAGTGATCTTGATTGCCGTCTGCATTCTAGACCATTTTGAAATTTTGGTCTTGGCAGAGGTTCTTCAGTCTCTCACTGTCATGTTTTTTGTTGCTTCTTGTGAAAAATGTAGATCATATTTCCAGCCCCTCATCGACCTGAAATGTAAAACAGACAATGATATTCTTTATCAATAAGATGTAAAACACTAATTGGGATTGTGTAGTAATTTTTAGAGCTATAATTTTCATCAATAATATTTTAAACGGACAATTATTGTCAATGATACATTGAATTAATCAATATTGTGAAAATCAACACATTCTAGAAACGTTTACCATTAATAATACTTTGCAACGCTTTTTATATATAAGAATAGTCAACTGAGGTACATTTTTTGTCAATAATACTTTAAACTGATCATTATCGTTAATAAAACGTTTAATCTGTTGATTTTGTTTAAATTTACATGTAAGGCCATTATTTAGCATCATTAATACTTTATAATTTCATATTTTGTCAGAATCAAGAATGAAAACCAAAATTTTAATCAAAATATTTTGAAATAGAATTTTCATTAATCTTTTGAATTTCGTATCTTATAAGATTCGTAAAGCAGAATTGTACTTGTTGTCTTTTGCTACTGAGTAGCCTTTAAATTGGATTGCAAAACGTTCACCTCGCCGCCTTTAGAAACAGTTGGCAAGAAATTGAGGAGTTTTATTGTCTTTTTTAACTAAACATTTCCACCTTCTCCACGTTTTATTTCGTCTCTTTTGCTTTTAATGTCGACAGGTGCAAATGAAGTGAGTTTTTTTCGATCTTCCCTTTTCATGGCGAGGTGTTTTTTAACTTTGTGTTTGAAAGTAGAGAACAAATTAAAGGACTTGAGAAAATTTGCTCCTTTTATCTCAGTCATTTTGTTTTTCCAACTGTTTCTCCCTTTTTGTTAAGGATATCCCTCCAAACCCTTGCTGCTGAACAGGTCACGCTGAGGTTCATCCAATAGATCTGGACCAGATGCTTGAACAGAGCCTGTAGTCAGCTCGCTTGAAAATGAATAAATGTTGTATTTTGATATGGAAAACTGTATATCACGACCCATGCCTGTTGTATGCGAAACTCTAACGAACAATGATCTTTTCATAATTGCTAAGAATGCGAATTATTTAGAAGCATGCTTTACAGCTTCTACTCTGTTTCCAATGAAGCCTAAATGATTAATTTTTCAGTACAAATTCTCATCCTGGTCGAAATGTGCGCCAGATGTTATAAAAAGTTACCATCAAGCAATTAAAGTCTTCTACCAATATCATGCCACGTATCATATATCATGCCATATCATATCATATCATATCATATCATATCAATCATATCATATCATATCATATCATATCATATCATATCATATCATATCATATCATAT
>JANTCA010002057.1:0-11606 GCA_024741275.1 Chironex yamaguchii | reverse complement strand
TATTTACTTCCATAATTGGTTATTAAGTTAACTGTAAATATATTATTTACTTCCATAATTGGTTATTAAGTTAACTGTAAATATATTATTTACTTCCATAATTGGTTATTAAGTTAACTGAAAATATATTATTTACTTCCATAATTGGTTATTAAGTCAATTGTAAATACATTACTTACTTCCATAATTGGTTATTAAGTTAACTGTAAATATATTATGTACTTCCATAATTGGTTATTAAGTTAACTGTAAATATATTATTTACTTCCATAATTGGTTATTAAGTTAGCTGTAAATATATGAATTACTTCCATAATTGGTTATTAAGTTAACTGTAAATATATTATTTATTTTCTATAAGGATAGTTCATTTGGGGTCAAAGAGATTGAAATTTACAGGATCGCACAGAAGTAGCCTTAGTTTCGGTTTGTATACCAATGTTGATCGTAGGGATACCTACCTAAGTTAAAACTGAATACAACTTTACTATTGCGCATTTTCTTTGCGTATCAACAACGGAAATCTCCTTCAAAACTCGTTGTACGTTGCTGCGTTTTCTACTCAATTCTGTCATAAATCTTGTTGTGCGATAAATAAGTTTTCATATTTGTAGAAATAGGAAAGCATTTAGTTTATACAAATTTTCTTAACATATACTAACCTAGTGGAACTTAGAGATCCGCTATCAGGCCATCTGTAGCAACAACAGACTGATATATCAAGGCGTCAATACGTTTATGGTCACTGTATATCACTCGCTGGTTTCTCTGAAACTTGTTGTTAAGCTGATTTGATGATATAAACTCTCAACTAACACAGAACTAATAATTTTCTTTCTGCTTATTATTTTGCATAGCAGGGGACAGGTTGATTAATTTCTTTGTCTAATGAAAAATATTATCTCTGCAATCGTGCATCAAAATGTGCAACAGAGAAGGTAGAGAGGGAATGATTCTTTTCATGCAGAGGAAGGTGATTTTGAATTACGTCTGGAACAAGATTGCTTGTCTTAGTTGAAAACAATCCTTCTGTTTTGAACATGATGTCATTTTTGTTGGTAGTAACACCACAGTAAATAAGGTAAACACTATCCTTTGATCACCAACGCTGTGACAAAAAACAAATTATGTATACCTGTTTGTTTACAGAGCCATGTTACAAGAAGCATCCAAACTATTGATAAATCATTTAAACCTAGTAAAAATATATTCATTTTGATACAGTTTCTATGCTATTAAAACTGAAATAAAGCTATTGCGCTTACAACCAACCAAGAATCAACTTCCAATTCCAGCAAGCTACGTAACGTACTGTCTTATCAAGTACACTTCCTTTTTTCTTTGATCGAAATGATAAATCAAGGAGACATCGGGTTAGCACAGATTGTTAAAAAAATATCCTTGGCTTGATTACTACACCCTCAAATACATGGCAACATATTTTGCTTTAAGATACAACCTTAAACAAAATTTCCAAGACGAACACTAGAACTAGAGCAAACTGATCCATGTCAAACGATATGTGGCTTTTTCTTTTAAGAAAATTCTTGGAAGGCATACCTTTAAAAGTCAGATCTTTGTTCACCACTTTATGCAAAGTTTTACTTTCGTTCATCCAATACGGGAGTTTAATCTTTTGCATCCCGTGGATTGCCTATGAAGTTTATTTGTCATAATTACATTCACATTTTCTTCTTCACTTTTTCCCAAAGTAAAGACAACTTGAAAAGACAGTCTTTCACAAAGGCTAAATTTTCAACGAAATTCTTGTTGACAGCTTTTTGGAACTCGGAATATTTTAGAATCTTCCGAAATGTTCGATTTCACAATGCTTTTACTAAACGGCAGAAAGAAGCAACGCAGCATATAGGGAATATTTTGCTAACTTCCTGCAGAACACCAAGATTTGCTGAAACTGACTCCAGTTTGCGTTGCGACTTAGGCAAAGATGAATGAACACATTAGACTTTATCCTAAAAGAACAGAATGGAATTAGGACCATTTACAGCATCTACTTCATCACTAACGGCTTATTGCCCGAGGTTTTAGCTATTTGCTAAATGTGTCTAATGGCAATGCTTCTTTGTTGTATTCTATATATATTTTTTAACTTCTGCCATTAGAGTAGGGATGCCCAGAAGCAGTATTTGTGGTACGGGTTATAATAAGCCTTTGCAAACTTGTATTGCCTTGGCAACAGAGTAAGGAGAGATTTTTTTTGTGATTAGCAGATGCGACAAGATCTCTCGGGAAACAAAACGCGGATTGCAGAGGCTTTATCGTCGTGCTAAATTTCAGCTGATCCGTGTCGTCAACTTGCTTGTCCACCAGTATGGAAACTTTGTAAAATGCGTACTGAAGTTAGTTTTTAGCGACGTTTTTGCAGACCAAATATCCTGTCTTTTCGCACATTCTAAAGAGAGTGCGTTGCAAGAATTATTTTATCAGAAGCCGCTATATTTGCCCAATACTTTAATATATCATGCTGCAAACCTCAAATTAAAACCAATTGATGTCATTGTTGGATTGCTACTAAGGATAAATGATACACCAATGTGTATACTAAAGTCAATTGTAGCTCCCCGAACTTAAGTACAGATTTTGCAACATTCTTTTTATGAGCTGCGCATATTCTACGTAATCTTCACACTGAAGATCTTTAGTGGGCAGCAAAGTTTTCAGATTGACGTGTCCTTCAGTTACTTGTTATAACATATTTTCAAGCTTTGAAAAGGTTTCAGAAATTGGTTAACTTTATTTCTAGAAGGGTACATGTGATATGGTGCAAGGGATCGAGAAACTGTTTTCTCGAAATCTATCATACCTGGGATTTGTTAATGGACAGAGCTTTTGCTTTTGTGACTTGCTTTATTCTCCAAAATTAAATTGTTTTGTCATAATTTCATTTGTGTTTACCGTTTAAGATCACATATTCAAAGATGATAAGTGTCCCGAATAGTCGGTGTTATCACTAGCCTTGAATCTCTTAGAGCTCTTCAAACTTATCAAAATTTCAAATGCCTTTTTAACTAACAAGGTTTGCTTATTATGACTAGTTTGATTGAGGTAAAAACAGAGGTGAATTAGAACGAATACATTATTAAGGCTACGGTATAGCCTGACAATAGACTAATGTTCTTAACTGATCTTGTCTTTTGTCTTTAAATCAGCAAACATTTTATAGCTTTTATCTTCACAATCTAAATGTTTTGAAACTGTATTATTCGAGAGAAGTACGTTGCACTTATAGATTAACTGTGGGTAATTATTACAAATCTATTATTTTGCGAAGGAAACAGATGGGTTGATCGACTGTAGATGTTCTTTGCAGCCACAAGGACAGAATATCCAGAGTCGTTTTATTTGCCAGAGGTCATTTTGATCCATACTTTAGTAACATTCCTTTTGAGTCCTTATATGAATACAGTGTAAGTTCTCATTTCACCATAATTTGATGTACCCAAGAGATTAGTATCAGACTGACAGCTTGTTTCTCATTCATAACATAGTCTCCAGCTTGTATTCAACAATTATAAACACATGCAAAACAAGACTTTATAGACGGACCAGTTTATTAAGGATAAGTCAGTGAATTGTTACAAGCCACCCTTATCATTGTTGGCAAACGACAGTTGTCAATAATGGTGATATAATTCAGATACGAATATCTAAAGTAGCCATCAAAAATTTTATCGGGCCTCCCATGCTCTATTAATATTTTTCTGTTGAATTAGGGTATTGTACGAAATTATACCGGTAAGACGAGCTTGAATTAGTAACAAAGTGGAAACAAATGCCTTTTACTTTTTCGTGTGTATTCGATTCAAAATCCTTGTTCGATAAGACTTTTTTCAGAATTGCTATTATTGATGTATTAAGTGCACGATTATCTTTTCTTTGTCAGATAAGGGCATTTTATCCTTGACATGTTTCTGCGAGAATAACCACGACTTCACCATTTCCTATAATGTACATTTGTTCTGCTGATACGAATTTCCGAATATTTAAGTTCTATACATATATACCCACTTTGAAGATTGTATAATTATCTTCGAGATTCAAAAATGTTTTGGATAACTTGGACTTATCATACATTTTGTGTGATTCCAAGTAGCACAGAGAAGACTTGCATGTAGTAAACAGTTAAGAGAAGCACAAAGGCAATAAGAAAAGGAAACGAATCCGAATTACGAAACTATCATTGGGTGTGACTATCAGTCTCGTTTGCAAGGTGGCCTTAGTTACCGACGAACTACCGACGAAATTTCGAACACCTCGTAACAAGACCGATATCTTGTTTGACTATTTCCCGTTTAAGCTAGTATACTATGAACTGTTACCATAGATTCGTATCGAGAATCTAACGAGTATCTATATTTTAACGGACCATTGGCTCCCCGGAAGTTAACTTAGACTTTGACTTCTATGGACACGCACAACTGCGCTTTTCCTCTTTTTAAATTAATTTGCTCTTTTCATTCATGTGTTTTCGTTTTCTCTTTACCGAGTTCTTTCTTTTCTCTGTGTTTCCGTAGATCCATCATCAATGTTTGTTACTGATTTTTGCCCCTATTCTTTTTTGTTTGCTTTCGCCCTGTTTCTTTGGCCCTAGTCCTCCATCTCTCTATATATGAAAATATAATACAGTTGAGTAAAACATTTTAAGTTTTACTGGTTATATACTACTACGATTGCATTTCATTTTTTCGTAAATCTTCATTTGATCTGCATGTCCCATGTTCGAAGAAGCCACGAGAAAGTGTGCTATGAAAAACTTTGGTTGACTTTATACAGATACCCAATAACAAGGGCAGACGATCGAGAATGGATGACTAATAGTCTTTCGACCTTTCCTATTTGAGCTATTTAGCTCAGTAGGAACGGGGAGGAGTTGTTGTCTTGAACTCGGGTTCGACGCCCCGCTAGTCATAGTCATACCTTTACTTCTGTTGTTAGCGCAAGACCACCCTGTCGACTTCTATATGGAATTTGGCATTATACTGTCATTCAGAGGAAACTAATTTAACACAATGCTACTGAATACTCATTTTCTTTTTGAGGGACGTAAGCTGTGAACAATCATTAACGTGATAAATAAATGAGATGTCTACTACAGAATATGCCTTTGGAGCAAGCATGTATCTAACCAAGTCACAGCCAGCGATGAAATATTGTTGGTGTGCAGTTGCGACATGAAGTGAAACAGGAACATTACAGTTACATTCACGGCTTGACCTAATCTTGGCCATAGCACTTGTAAATAGACTTTGAAGTTTCCTCTCACTTTTTTAAATACAGTTCCAATTAATGTTCGTGAATGTTCTCAGGAGTGCGGTAATGCTGCTCAAAAGAGGCAATTTGAGAGCAAAAGTTCTGTTAAAAATGTGCTTGACCTGGCCTCTCTTGCTGCTATCACGTATTGCTGCCCTGACAACATCAACTTGGCAACGTTTCACCTGAGCAAGTTACAGCTCCTTTCAAAGCTATGTTTAACTTATCTACAAATCGTTGCTAGTTCTTGAAGCTTATTGTAAATAACCGATATCAAGATGAAACAAAAATAAAGTTCTCATGGTAATTTGCAGCAACCGTTAATCTGAACGAGATATGCTCTATACCAGCTTTTGTTTCGTCTTGCCATTCATTGTCACTGCACTAATAGCAGTCAATGGCAATCATCTCGACCAGACTCCTCAAAATATGTACACTGATGTATGGGATCCTGAAGTATGAAATCAATAATCAATGCAACAATGACATTTATATGAATGTAATAGTGAAATACTAATCCAACAGACAAACGTGGAATCATCCATTGTACATTGAATCATCTAATTTATTAATATACCTTGACCTATAAATCCATACATCCATATTTACTCTAATCCGTCAAGTAATTTGACGTATCCATTAAAACTATCCGTCCTTTAATTCACCCCATCCATCCATTCTTCTAACCCATCCATTTATCCAACTTATCCGTTATTTCAATCAGTCTCCTTATCCACGCCAGCCATTAATCCAGCCCATCAATTTTTCCAGCCATCCATTATTCCAACCTATTCAATTTTCCAATCTATCAATCCAACTCATTCATTTTTCCAACTCATCCTTCCTTTCAAACAGTCCTGTTATCCAACCCATTCATTTATCCATTTTGTAGACTTCTGACAACCGTTTATATACACTATTTCCTTTTATCCATGTATCGTATTATTCTCTATTTCTTTCCACCGATTCATTCATCTGCTCGTAATAACTTCTATTTATGTATCCATCGATCCATCCTATGCCATTATGTTTCTTCTACATTGTCTAGTGTTTTCCTAACTGCCTCACTAGTACTTTTTATTGATTTTTACTGCATTGTACATGCACACAAATGTATTCTACACGAATGCATCATGAAAGTAATTCTGACTGTCTATTACATGACTGCCGAACTATTTTATTATTTACTTGTTTGAAACAAGTACTAGTTTTCTAAACTTAACTAAGTTTGCACCAGAATAACGTAACAAAAAGGTAGGATAGAAAACGCTTTTCAAATGTCCTTTTCACTTAGTTGTTCTGTTGTAATCTATTTTATTTGTAATCTGTTCCCTTGCATGCTGACCTAATCAGGTTATTCTCCCCTGTAACAATTTTCACATTTTTTCGTCTTTTCGGTCTCTTGTTGGTACGGTGCATTTCTTTATATATTTCTTATTATGTTTGTTGATTGTTACATCTGTTAGATAAATATCTTTTTAGATATATAAACATTGCAAAAATTCTTTGCGGTCATCAGTTCTTATAGATATCTACGCGTAAGTAACGAAGTTGTGAAAATATGTCGCTTGATACGATAGACAATCCTTCACACAATGTTATCAAATCCATACACCTGTTTTCTAAGTTTTCTAACAGCTGGCAACAAACTGAACAAAATTACGTTATCAATAAATTAGTAACGATGGCTACAGTAAAGAATGATCTTTTGTATATGTACAAATTATATCACGATGATATACTGAAAGCACCAATGGCAGCCTCTCAACAGCATTTACTTTAGAAGCATCCTTTATGAAGAATAATTGCAATGTTGCATATGAATTGAGTTACTTAGCTCTTAGTTAGGGCCTAATATAATTTCAAATGTTATTCAGCAAGAGTTTATAAATTAGCTGTTCGTCGGCAAGGACCTATTTGCCTCTTCTTTTACGGTTTACACAACACAGAAAAGGAACATCAAATCATTAGGACAAAATGAGTGAACAAGAGAAAAGTTTATTTTCTGGAAGACTGCAATTAGAACCAGAAAGCAATAAAGAAGAAAAGAAATCAAGGAACAAGAGTATTTCTGAGGTCTGCAAGAAATTTTGTGCTGATACAACTTTGCATGGGCCAGGCCATGCAATGGGTGCAGATAATTGGTTACTTCGACTTATCTGGATTTGTGTGATTCTTGTTGCTCTCGTTGCATTATCTTTTCAAGGATATAAGCTGTTTACGTTCTTTATTTCCAAACCTTTATCCTCAAAGTTTGCATTGGAATATCGACAGGTATGTTTAATATGTTCCTTGTGTCTTTTCTCGGGGATTTTAAAGAGTATGCGTTTGTATTCGCAAGTCGTCGGACGCAGATTAATGATCAGTTCTTGATAGCTTTTTTATTAAATTGTCGAAAAAAAGGGAAAAGGTGCAAGATTTACACAAACAGCAAAGATTACTACTAGAATGGATATACTTAGTCCAATAACCATGCCTCTTACCACGTTCTTTGGCTATAGATTTTATTTTCATCGTAAGTATGCATTTCGGCTTTTTTAAGTACCCCACACGATATAACCTGAAGTGATTTCAATCGACACTTTATTGTGTTTTGCTGCGTATCCAAATTTCGGCATGCTCCAGTCTTCAGTAGAATTTCGTGTGGTAAACACACGGTAGAAGACGGAAAGACTGCCGCTAACTTGACGACCTCTAGTATCACCTAAAAATACAAAACTTTGGAGAATTAATTGAATTTTGTTTTTATCTATTGTGATGTTGAGGGTGATTTAATGAAGGTTAAGTGGTGGAAAATGAATAATACAGAACTGAAAGATAACTTCTGTCAAAGAGCATTAAGTGATATCGACTTGAAAGATGATGTAGAAGAATGGTGGCAATACAACTCACACGTGATCTTAAGAATAGGAGAAGAGGTATTTGGAAAGACATCAGGTAAAGGTCCTCCGGATGACAAGGAGACATGGTGGTGGGATGAAGAAGTGGCAGAAGTTATTAAGCAGAAGAGGCAGGCAAAGAAGGAATATTACAAAGAAAGAAATCAGATCAATAAAGAAAGGTTTAAAGCAGCAAACAAAGCTGCAAAGAAAGCGGTGGCTACTGTTAGAGCAGAAGCGAGAGAAGAAATATATAAAGAGCTAGAGACAGCAGAAGGACAGAAGAAGATCTATAGAATTGCAAAATCAAGAGACAAGAAAACAAAAGACCAGACACACATAAGGCACATGAAAGATGAAAATGGGAATGTACTGTACAATGATGAAGATATCAAGAAAAGATGGAAGAACCATTTTGAAGGTCTTCTAAATAAAGAAAACCCGAGAGTATCAAGCGGAGAAGGAACTCCAAATGAAAGACAAGCAGAGAATATAAGTCAGATGGAAGTAGTAAGAGGAATTAAAGCAATGAAGATGAATAAAGCAGTAGGCCCAGATAACATCCCAATTGAAGTCTGGAAATGTCTTGATGATGTTGGTATAGACACACTCTGGGATCTGATGAGGAAGATCTACTCGCAGGAGAAAATGCCATCTGAATGGAGAAAGAGTTCTATTATACCCCTATACAAAGAGAAGGGCGATGTACAACAATGTTCCAACTACAGGGGTATCAAACTTCTATCACACACTATGAAGCTCTGGGAAAGGATAATAGGAGGAAGGAATGGGAGTGAGACCGATGTCTCTGAAAACCAATTTGGATTCATTAAAGGACGGCAGACATCTGATGCGATCTTTGCACTGAAACAGGTTATGGAGAGATATCGCGAGAAACAAAAAGGATTGTATGTGGCTTTTATAGACCTGGAAAAGGCATATGATCGAGTTCCGAGGTCGGAAGTTTGGCGATGCATGAGAGAAAAAGGAGTAAGTGAAAAGTATGTGCGTCTGGTACAAGATATGTACGATGGAGTTACCTCAAGTATGAACAGCTGTGTTGGTAACTCGGATAAATTTGCCATCAGGGTTGGACTGCATCAAAGCTCTGTTCTCAGCCCTTATCTCTTCGATCTCACAATGGATGTCATTTGCGAAGGAGTTCGGAGTGATGCCCCATGGACCATGCTGTTTGCTGATGATATCGTGCTAATTTGCCAGACCAAAGCAGAACTTCGAAGAAGACTCTCAAGATGGAAGAGAGCTTTAGAAGAGAAAGGTAGAACAAAATCAGTAGAACGAAGACAGAATATCTTCAGTTTAACGACTTTGAAGATTTTGACGATATGAGAATGGATGAAGAAGTTATCAAGAAGGTTCCTGTATTCAAGTATCTGGGGACGCATGTGAGTGAAGACGGGGAGCTTGACGTGGAGATAAACCACCACATCCAATGTGGATGGAACTCATGGAGGAAGCTGTCAGGTGTACTGTGCGACAAGAAGATGAATGTCAGGCTGAACGGAAGGTGTACAAAACAGCTGTACGACCAGCTATGTTGTACAGCAGTGAAACCTGAGCAGTGAGAAAAACACAGGAGAAGAAAATGAATGTCGCAGAAATGAGCATGTTACGCTGCATGTGCGGAGTCACGAGAAGAGATAAAATCAGAAATGAGGTGATAAGAGAAACAGTGAAGATAGCAGAAATAAACTTGAAGATGAAAGAAAGAAGACTGAATTGGTATGATCATGTGATGAGAAGAGAAGAGAACTATGTTGGAAGAAAATTCCTGGAAAGAGAAGAAGAGGGCGACGAAAATTTAGATGGAAGGACAGATTAAAGGATGATATGCAGCAGAAGAACCTCAGTCAACATCAAGTACGAGATAAAAATGAATGGAAGAGACTATCCAGGAACAGCGACCCCACATAAAGATGGGAAAAGCTGAAGAAAAAGAAGAAGAAGAAGATGTTGAGGGTGATTTATTTCTTTTGAAGTTCACGTTGTACCCAAGGTGATCTAAAACGTATAATATGTTTGAAAACAACGGAGCGTTTCAACCGAGTACAGAGTTTTGTTTAAAAATGTTGTCAACTAAACCAAATGGTGGTAACTGGACTTAAATTTGCAGGATGAAAAGAGGGGGCGCAGAAAAGAGTACCCAGCTCAAAGAAGTTTGACGACTTCAATTATGATAAATTCTGTATTAAGCTACTAGACCCAAAGAAATAGTTGAAATATTCTTGGTTATTTAACCCGGATTGTCCAATAGTGTAATCCTAACAATGTCTTCCAGAAATCTCGAGATATAATCAAATGGGTATAAACTACTACCCTCCCTGTGATTTTGTGCTGTCCAAACATTAGGCAGTACACTAGTTTTTCCTTCAATAAACCCGTGAGCATCACTGGCACTCATGTTTTTACATTTATTATCACTCAACATACCTCAAAATGTAAAATGAGTAGGAGGTGACCTGGGAAACTAATGGCAGCAAAAGAATTGAGACTACAGACCCCTTTCGAAATACGTTTCAAGGCATGCGTAATAACATCGCTTATTTACAGGTGTGGTTGCGACCAAAAGAGGTTCAGTAATGCCTTGCACTACGTGCCATGGAGTTCAACTCAAAGTTTAATTAGACTTACACCGTTGTATTTTTTCAGACTGTGTGTAGAGGCAGCACCTGTTACTCTTAACTAAAGTACGAAGTTTGGCGCTCTAAAGGAATTTTAAGCGCAAGCGCATGCAAGCATGTAGGTGCAAAAATTTAATCAGGGCAAGTTCAACATAAAATTCCCCTGCATTTGACCCAACCAGTAAACTGGAGTGAAGTATTCGACCATTTTATAGCACACAGTACATATAATTTAATTATATCCGTAGACCAGACGAGTTGAAGATTAATAGCTTTGGAGGTATATTTCGCTTCCCATTAGGCTAAATGCAATGTAGGGTGTTGTCCGAACTGGGGTTTAGAATATCAAGCTTCTAAGAAGCTTAGAAAAGAACTCGATAGAGTTAAAAATGTAACTTCAAATAGCAGAAACATCGATTTTTTAAAACAGGTTGGCATCCAATGCTATTGTGTCAAGCGTTTGAGACCAGACTACTGTTTCCTTTTTGCCAGACTAAAATTATCGTTAAAACAGTAAGTAAAAAATGCAATAATGCCAATCATGTGATAAAGAGGATTCAGACAAGGTAAACTATGGAAAGGAAAACAGAGAGGTGTACCGATTTATCACGAATTTCTATCATTTGGATAAAATTAGTATGATATCAAATACTTTTTGTCGCTTTGATATCCAAGGCCTCTGTCTATAAATATTGCATCTTTAGCACACAAATTAGTTACCATTTCCATCTGATGAAGTAGCACACAAATTAGTTACCATTTCCATCTGATGAAGTAGCACACAAATTAGTTACCATTTCCACCTGATGAAGTA
>JANTCA010002056.1:0-11607 GCA_024741275.1 Chironex yamaguchii | reverse complement strand
ATCTATCTATCTATCTATCTATCTATCTATCTATCTATCTATCTATCTATCTATCTATCTATCTACCTACCTACCTAAATAACTAACTAACTAAATAACTAACTAACTAACTAACCGACAGTGTCTGTCTGTCCGTCCGTCCGTCCGTCTGCTTAAGTACTGACCTGACGATCCATGTATCTGTTTATATCCCCGTCTATCTCTATGTCCTTTCCACAGTCCGCTTCTCTGTGAACGTTCCTGCCTACCACCCTGTCTTCAACTTTGTGCACTTGTCTGTCTACCATACTATCTATCTACCTAATGTAGCGTGACCCAGTCTGGGCATTTGCTGTCAGATGTCGCCACTTTTTTTCTATTCTCTGCCTTTCTTGTCAACTCTGTTAAGTCCATTTTCATCCAGTCCTTGATGTTTCCAGCCATGTCAACCTCGGTCGTCCTCTCGCTTACGAGCCAAATTACGTAAGAAACATAAGTAGCAATAGAAGTGGTAATGGCAAGCCAACTTTCGCAATCGTATCAGCATCTTGCCCATACCTCAAGTATGTCATTACTTAACAGAATCCGCATGCAATAAAAACTAACAAGTTAAAAAGCTAATGGCAACGAAAAAAGTCAAAGTTTCTTCTCACGCCATTTAGGTGTATAGGGCGGCACCCATCTTCGTTTTTTGAGCCTTTGGGCCACACAGCTGTGCAAGCACAGTGAATGCTACAGTAGGTGGCTAGTCTAACTTCCATAATCTATCCCGTAAGTGCTGGGTGCTAAGCAGGAGAGCATTAGGCACCATTTTAAAAGTCTGTAATTCCCTGACATGGATTTTTAGTCGCTACCTTCCACTCGCAAAGCGAGCACTCTACCACGGTGCCACTCCTGTGGTGACAACGCTACGATCACAAATGGTTAAACCAAGCTGATTACTTTATGATATAGTTTTCGTGACGAAAAATTTCTAGAGGCCCATCGTTGTTTTAAAAGATCTCAGTGGCTTGCTTTAACGTATATATTGGAACAAATTTCTGGGGAAAGCAAATTTTCTGCCCAGTGTCCCCCCTGTAACAGAAGAGCAATGAAAGCGGCTGCTCTCGTTGCCTCCCATGGCTCTCTTAAGAAGAGTGTGTGCTAATATGAAATAAATCATTAGTAACCACTAATGGAGAAGAATATGAGCATCAATGAAGACAATTTTTTTTAAAATTAAGTTCTGGAAAATATAAAATGAAGTTTGTTGTGATCTATTGCTATGACATAGTTGAGTTAGTTCTTACACCAAGTACTTCATATTCTGCGGACGAAATTGCTCTTCTTTTCTCCCTGGCGTCTTCTTGTTCTTCCTGTTCTTCGTCCTTCCGTTGTGTTTCTCTTCTTCTTCGTATTTCAGGCCCCATATCTAATTACATACAAAATAGCATGGAATGCCACTGCCCTGGGCTTTAAGCTATCAGACACACCACTTGGAATTCTCTTCTTCCTTTTCTACTCTATTCATACAAATTTAACATTCAGACCAGGTTTTTTTCCATACTCATCTTCCTTTGAATCCTTCTATTCAGTCCTGTCTTACTACTACACTAGAAAACATTATTACAAAAGTACAGCTGCTAATATTTCTGGCCCACTTTAGTCAGAATATTTTGCTGTCTTCTATCCACGCCTTGCCCAAAATGTGGGGGTGCTCATGGGATGTGAACTTTGTTCTGAAACGATGCAGAGGCTGGAATGGTGTAAGGCGAGGCGTTGTGATGCCCTACGTCAAAGGTTTGCAGCAGGGATGGCGCCAGGGAAGAAATGTAATGTCAGAGTGCCGACAGTGAGTGAACCAAAAAAGTTTTGTGGTAATTCAAGTTCAATGAGATGACAATGCAACAAAGAAACCTGGAAGTGAAAGTTATGAAAGTGCCGACAGCGCTTAAAATTTTTCAAAAATTGAGGTGCCGACGGGGGGACTCGATGGATTTGTGGGGGGCTCCTGCCCCCCAAGCCCCCACGGTGGCGCCATCTCTGGTTTGCAGGGCTGATCTGTCTTCTCCTCACATATTCTTTCATGGAGAGGAGTGCTTGGGCGAGTGAGTTGAAAGACTGAGCTGAAAGAGCGAAGAGAAAAACTTTACCCCTTTATTTGTTTAAACCTGAAGAATTTGATAACTTTTACTCAAGGAGTACTGCTGTCAGAAGTAGAAAAATACGCAAAACAAACAAAACGTGACATGGCGTCTTCGAAGACATCTTGATTCCTGTTACAACTGACGTCCTCATATTAAGGTATTAATAGTTGTACCACAACATTTCTGGTAGTCCAATGACTGGAAAATGATCTTAAGAGACGTAGTTCAGAGGACGTTTGTATTTCAAGACATGATGAGCTTTCTTCTTCAATGCCTTCAACTGAATAGATAAATATAAGTTGTCGTCATACCAAATTCTTATGAGGCATCTTGTATTTTATTGCTATATGCAAGAATAGTCATGTATGTAAAGATAAGTAAAAAAGACACACCAAAACGGCCTTGCAAAAATAATTCCACTGGCAAATTGATTGCTACAATCTGTCGTAGGTGCACCTCATCCCCTCTGATACGAAAATCGAGCCTCGTGTGTTAATCGTGGAACTTTGAGAAAATCTGAGCAATGGCAGCAGTTCAAAGTCTTCCTCCTGTGCAAGAGGCAAGTGTATGTACTCAAGAGTATTATCATGTTTTTCAGATGGTGTTCAAAGCATGTAAACCTCATTAACAAATTACATTTTCATTGCAAAGTATGGAACAGCTTTCATGAAACTCAAATAATGAAGAGTCGCTTCCACGAGCGAAAGATTTTAATACAGTAAACCCAAAGGCCATTGTCAGTAGATGTTTTAAGACAGATTAAAGCGATAAAATCTTTAGTTTATAACAATGTACTTCTAATGCAATGTATGATGTTTAACTAAAGTAATTATTTGATTTTTCATACATAGCTGGTTTGTAAACATTCTACCGTCTTTGAACTGTTCGTCTGACTCAAAAGATAACAACTTTCTTGTTTTACGTATACTTGTTACCGATTTAAGGTCCAGGTGTGCCCAACAAAAATTGTTTTTCAATTTTAGCCCCCTATTTAGGCTACCATTTTACTTAGCTAGAGTGTGGGTGGCAGAAGGCAACCAAATCACTTTGGAGAAATTTCATTCCTGTGTATTATCCTCTGTAACACGTACATTTTTCTCTTTTCCTGTTAGTTAGGCCACACACGAAATTAAAAATAACAGCTTTGCTTTGTTGAGGACTTTGAAAGCAGAGATACTACCTGTCATGACTCAAGCGATGGTAGATTTTTCCCTTTTTCCTATTGGTAAGTTTTCAGCAGTTGCATCAGCTTCTTCGTACGTATTTTGATCTATGCCTACCTATGCTCACATATGCTTACCTATGCTGACCAATGCTTACTTATGCTTTTATAACTCGTAAATATAATGTAATTGACTCTTTTACAACTTGTAAAAATTGCATATGAGAAATCACAATTGTAAAGATTTTCGCTGCAAGAATCATTTTTTCTAAAGTAAAACTTTTTCTTTCCTTCTATCTCAATAAATTTGTCGAGATCTGCCTTCGCACAAACTGTAGAGATATGCTGAAAGTTGTATACAGGTGTTTCGTCGACAATGTAAGTCTGTAGTAAAGTTGACTAGCAATTGCAACCTTTGCTTCCCTGGAGAAGGTTTTCCGGAGATCTTCTCAGCCAGGGCAACATGTTCCAGTTAGCGTTTTCAGATGACATGCCCTAGGAACTTGACCGTCCCTTTTTAATCGCTTGCATGACCTGTACGTTTGTGGTTTTTTTGTTGTCTTAAATAAGACAAATCTCCCGAAATTTACGTGAAGGATTAAATAAACAAAGCACCAGCCTGCATTCCAATAAAAGCGACATACACTTACGGATGACGTAAAATGCATACTAGAATCAAAAGGGCGGATTAGACTTGTCAAATTAGTGTTGTCAGAGCTGGACAACATCCTAAGAAATACACAACTTGTTATGCAAGTTGGGGGTCTTCAACTATGCTGATAGATGCTAGTAAAGTTTGAAACTGTCCTAGCTCATGGACCATAAAGGGAGCCAATGGCAACTTAAATACGACCAGAGTTGCACAACTGATGTAACAATGTGGAAAATTATTGCGCACATACTTGAGAGGGTATTGCATCTGACAAAATGTAAACATTAGAGGACCAAACTCCAAACCCAAGGGGCCGACAAAAATTTACAACACGGACCTGAACAATAATGTATGGAAGCATATTTTTGCCGAGCTATTGCATTTTAAATTTGTCCCAAAAATTGTATAAAAGTAGAAGGAAAGGTTAAGAAGTTCATTTATGTGCAATCGAGCACTTGTGATAGAAGTGCAAAAGTAGAAGTACACCTAACAAAACAAAAACAGTCCTAATTCTCTCTACTAAAGTAATTTCCTCTTTGTTCTGTTTTTAAAGTAAACTCCTTTACTACATCTTACACATGTAAATCATCCATCAATTTTTATGTACTGCTGCAAACATAATATTATTGAGGTAATTTCCTTCTGTTTGGACCCACAGCCAAGTTTTGCACCTTCTTGTCACGCTGAATGTACGCTCTACATTTGGTGAACTAGTGGCACTGACAGAGAGATCTTTATCAATGCTAGGCTATGATTTTGCACCGACTCAGGAGGAGTTAGAGTACCCATGTAAGGAAATGAGGAGTAAGTTGAAGGAACAGATCCCCATTTTACATAATCACGAGCAGGAAATGGCACATGAAGGCAATTACGTGCGCAACAAAGTTCTGCAGGGAAATGGAAAACATAAGATTAAAACCTGCGGAGCCAGCTCAAAGGCCAACAACAGTTATGTTGCAGAAATATTCCATCACACCATTTAATTGAGATAAAAATAGCTGGTTAAGATTTAAATTAAGTAAGTTTATTTATTTGTTGCAATTGCCTAAAGGAAAACCTCAAGAAGACATACTAGGACTACCGTGTACGGCTGAGGGATACTAGGAAGCAAGATGGATTTTGAATACCACATATGGGAATGGCATAAAGTTACGAAGATAGAAGAACTAAGCTATATCAAGGACATTAACGAGCAGAGAGAGGTACATCAGTTCTACAACAAACTGGCAAGGATTGTATGTACACTGGTCACGATGAAAAAACTAGATTTAGCACAGAGTCGTGTTTATACAGTAATGAACAAAAGTGGTCCAGTAAAGGCTGCACTGGTGACCAAGCATGATGGCTGGGAAGAATGAGACTTCATAAAACTTGTAGGGAATTTACAATGGTACATTACTAGGCAGCCATTGCCAGCAGAAACTACCTCATCAAATGCTAGTTCTTTGTCTGTAAAGTAGACACCTAAAGCAAAGAATAGGAGGACGTTTGTCAGTTCTTTGAGCACATGCTTATACTATGGGAGCAGTAATCACCGTAGTGGTGACTGTTTAGAGGTCTTAGACATAGCCCATAGGAAGGACATACTTAAGTCAAAGAATATGTGCTTGAATTGTACGGGGCACGCAACAGCAAAGTGGAAATAAACGAGATCTTTGAAATGAGGTCGACATCATACCTCCTTATGCGACAGTAACAAAGCACAGGGACATACCAGGACAGCAAACAAACAACGAAATGAGAAGGAAAAGCGAGCATTGGATGTGGTGACTACAATACATGCAACTTGTATAGCGAAGGTTGATGAAATCGAAGCACAAATAAGGTTAGAGAGTGGTGCTGGAAGTTCATACATATGCACCAGTTTATTAAGGCAATTAAGAATACAGTCTATCAAGAGTGAGAGATGAGTCCTCGAAGAAATGTACCAGACAATAGTTAAGCAAGTGGAATTTTACAAAGAAGCAATTATTTCCACTGTAGTCGATAGATTCAAAGTGGATTTAAAACGCAGCAATGGGGAAAAACATTTTAGCATATTTAGCGAATGTAAAAGGAAGTATTGGAAACTGGAGTTTAAGCTTCAGTGATGAGCTATGGAAAGCACTTTGTCAGTCCATATAATCCTAAGAGTAGCTGATTATCAGTGAATATAGACAGTAGAGCCATCAGTAATTTAGACCAGATGCAAATAAAGACCCTGGAGCAGAGGTTACTATGCTAGAATGCACATTGTCTAGATCAGTTCTACAGCAAAGCTCAGAAACAGGGAAAACGCTCTTTGCCAGGTCGACAAAAGATGAGTTTGACCAAGTGCGTTCATTTGAGCTGTTTGACCTGAACGATGACTACCAGAATGTTTTGCAATGATTGTATTGAAAAGTTGGAAACTATATGACAAAGCTTCGATAAAAAGTGGAGAAAGTACCATCAACCAGGGAATTGACATAGCGAGACGTACAGGTACAACAACGAAGCTCAAACAAATTTGGACGTTGACAAGACTATTGTGAAGCAATGAAAGAACAATTGGATCAAAGAGTAATAGAAAAGATAAAAAAACAACTCGAGAAACCATACATTGGCATACACGTCAACCAGTCACTTAAGAGGATGCTGAATCAACCAATCTGAGAATTTTATATGACTGCTCTGCATAAAGAAGCCCTCACGAGACATTACTTAAAATGGTCTGCCTGAGATTGAACCATCAGTCAGTCGCAGATAACTGACATCTCGCTGAAGAAAAAATACATACGTATCTTGCCACTGGAGACGTACAAAAGGCTTTGTTTTCGATCGACTGGTGATGTAACACGTCTAGGGCACCATGGTTGGGAGGCGTCTTAGTGTACATCCGTAGAACCAAAAACAATTGTTTTGAAAAGGATGAATGCGGGCTTAACCAAAAAAGGAAAAGACTCAGTGACAGACCTCCAGCAATTCCAAGGGAAGGATCAGTTGTACTGGTAAAGGATGACATTAAGAGTAAAACCCACTGAAGTATTGTAACATGCATTCAGTGGGTAGATGGCATAATATGAGCATTTAAGCTAAATCAGGAAAAGGTCATATAAACGAGAGGCCAATCAATACATTTTTACTATGATCTAGAAATTGATGATAAAGTTGATAGTTAGCATCTTAGTCCAAAAGCACGTACAATTTCGGCCAGTTTACCAGGAGACGAACATGCAAATTGAACAGTAAAGAGTAGACAAATAGCCAGATTAGGAGCGTATTGGTCACTGAAATTAATGCAGAAGAGAAGTACTGGAAAAAGTATGATTTCCGGTGAATATTTAAGACGTAGTCACACGTAAAGATCGGTAGGCTGTTGCAAGTCACCAGTAACTACCTTTCTTAAGATAACCCCCTGGGACATATATTCTCATATGTGAGTTGTAAGTTATACAATTTTAAGTAACTTTTGTCACGTTAAGTAGTGGTTATGGGTAAGTATAACCCTCATACTTCAACCACCCCAGTATAGCGATCACTTATAAAGCCCAAACAAAACCCCACATATTTTCTTATCTGAAAACTCTGTTAATTCGACCATCCTATTGTAATAACCACTGATAAGTATAAGTCAGTATGTAAACAAGCACCTTTTCGACGGGTTTTTTCGAGAATAATGTAGAATGTTGACACTTCAACCAAAATTGACGTAATCACATTAGCCAGCAGAATTTGTGATGCAATATATAAATTAGCTTTATATACAAGTTTGATAACTTCAGACTCTGTTGTATTGAATATCTATCATATTGTGACTTTGTATTGCAAATAACACTTCAGCAGAGAAATCAGTGAATATAATTAAGTCTCCTACTGAGAACAAAACCTTTTGCTTAGAGTTTTCCCCACACAAGACAGGATTTTTTGTAGGGGTATGAAAACGTAACGTTGCATAATGATGGACTAGGAATTTTTTTATGAACTTGACGAATATATGGTATGAGATAATATGGAAACATTTCTTTTCCCTTTTGCTACTGTAAATTGGAGTGCTGGATGCAAATGGTTAAGTTTTCGGAAAACCTGTCACATTCCAACTATACTTTAAAGATGGCAAGTGTCATCTACATAGCGAAAATAAGCGGACATTCTTACTGTCTGCGTAATACAACATTTGAATGGATCGATTAGTTTACCTGTAACGAAGATACACTAGTAGCTTGTAGCAAAATCATTCATCATAAAGGAAAGCCTTGTATTAATTACCCAAGAAATCAATAAATGCGTATATACACCTCGCGGCATCTCATTTCAAGTTGATAATAGAAGTCATTGGCATAATACTATTCTATCAGTAATTCTGGTACTTTATGCCACTAGAAGTATCCTTATGCCGCACTTTCCGTTTATATAATGAAGGATTCCATACAGTAAAGCAAACGTACTTGACTTAACAGCTGATTACTGTAAAAGCACTAGAAGGAGTGAATATAGCAACTTGGGTCTACCTGGAGCAACGAAACCTTTTAAAACAGGGTTGTTAAGGAGGAAGCAAGATAAGAGCTAGTATAATCCAGGATCAGATAGTTTTCGGAGTGTGTACTTACAGGCGTTGTAGCTACTGGGTTTTCCCCAGGGTTTCCTCTCATAATTGTGGTTTCATTTAAAATTGAAATAAGGTAATCCCCAAGATTTATGGCCGCAGGATCAAGATTTTTAACGGGAACAAACCCAAAATTCAGCTTTTTTCCTCATTCCATTTTTGATACTTCATCACAATCCGTCTACACCATTTTAAGTTACGTAACTAACAAGGAAATAAACAGACACACAAGCAGACAGATCAACGGACATCACTGAAACAATTGTCTTCCACTTTCAAGCTGGTGTGTATCAAAGTGCATTCTGTTCGCTTTTTTATGATCCTTATTGCCATTAAGGACACTTTACTGGTTATTGTGAGGGAGCGAAACTTTGGCTCGGTTGAGCTGTCAATAAAACTTTCAAACATCCATACTCTTAAAATCTTCAAGCATGGTGGGAGACAGTCAGTTTAAGTGCAGTAATATCATAAAATTGTATCCTTCGAATTGTCAACCTACATTCTTTTCATTTTATAAGAAACTAAGACTTTTTCAGTCAAAGAAAAATTTCTAATCTCAGATGAATTTTCGTTGCTGTTCTTGAATACTTAAATACATTTCTTTTTAAATCTCAATATTACTTCACTTCGAATAATACAGATGTTTTAGTAGAAAGCAAAACGATGACATGAATTTATTCCGGCTCTTCTCAAACTGGATTGAAAACTTTTAATCTGAAATTTTTGGGGGGTAACCGCCCCCTCCCCCGCTCACTAGTGACCCCCACTGCTTCATGGCCAACTGATAACAAATATGAATGCCTGCAACAAGGAAAAGTGACCGTATGAAGACGTTGTAGACATCCTTGCATGCGATAAAGGAGTAATTTTATGACTTAAAAACCTCCTTGTCTTTCTTTCGTCGCTCTGTTTGCTTATATATATCGAACCACTTTTACTGACAAATGACTTTCACAAATTAAAATTGATGGTTTTGCTCCTGGTTACCCAAAAATCAAAAAGAAGAACAAGATATTCCTAATGTGTTCTCGACTGTTCCATCATGAGTTCATGTCACCAGCACCGTTTTGGTAAAAGCCAAAACGGGAATGTACCACCCGACTTTTATGGTCTTGGTGTGTACTCTCATATTTTTTTCTGATCCATCTGTCAATATTTGAAGCAACCTAATACTTTTTAATTGCTTAGTTGTGTTTAACTTGGTTATCTTATGTTTATATAATTCTCCTTATTTGACCCAGGATGTAAAGGTGTGATTTAGGTGTCCTTATGAAACTGAGTTGAGAATAGACGTGGCTCAGAGACACAAGTGCAAAACATTTGTTTAGAGTCTTACATTGTGTTCTTGGGCAGAGTTTATTCCAAAGTCTTATCCACACGAAAATGAGTTCCAAATCTAATACAACCTGTTTTAAAAACGTGCAGTACAAAAAAACAAGAAAACGCATTATGATTGATATCAATAGTTAAGAGGACATGGTTCAAAGAAACGATGACGTAAGACCCCAAGCATTCTTTGGCCGATACATGGGCCTCTTCAGGACCCTTTTGCCCGCCTAAATCCAATGTCTCAAGTTTCAAACAGTCACAATCAGTTGCCAGTGGGTTTTAGATGATGTACATTCTTATTTGTGAAGTAATTACGTGGCTACGGTTCATTGCATAAAGATGTTTTTCAACTGGTCACGAAAGAGCAACAAGAGTCAAGCGAAACCTGATCACATTGATGCAAACTCCGGCATCTCTATGAAGTTTTACGAAGTAACCTGTGAGAGCCACATATTTCTCTTTTATTTTTTCTGTAGTACATGCTGCTACCCTTTAACATCTTTCACCAAAGGGCCAGACAACAACAAATATTTAGAAGATAGAACCTGTTTGTATCAAGTCAGTCAAGACCAGAGACAAATTACCTACTTAGATGAAGGTCATAAAATTCATACTTGATCATTTTAAATTAAATGAGCGTGCGACAGGCCTAAGGATAGGAGATTATGCAGAAACACGATTATAGAAACCATCATTCATTTTGTTGTAATCGTATTCTGTGTTTCGATACAGAGGAATCTTTCCAAAGCGAATAAACTCATTTTTAGTGTCTGCTATATGAAAGTGTCAAATCTATATAGCACTGCACTGAACTGAAAAGTAGATTCTGGGACGAAGTTACTTGCAAACGTTTTTTGAGACGACAAGTTGACTAAAAGTGACAATTCGCAATCAAACACAAATCTTTCCGCCGAGATTGGGTATGTAAACCATGAAAAAGATCGCTATAAAGTGTCGGGAATGATGTCAAAATTTTGTGTTGGAACTTCCAAATATAACTTGTTCACCTGCAAATATTGGGGTTTTCAGCTGTTTGCTTTATGAGGACTACAGTAATGCTACGTAAAGCTCTACGTTGGTTCGTCGGAAAAGTGTCTTCTTTTCAGAGTGTCGGTGTTAAAAGTGTCGCCTTCGTAGCCTTTTTGACATGAGAAATTATTTCCTCGCTATATTCCATTTAATGCCATACAACTTGCAACTCCTAATGGTCTAAGAAGCTGTATCGTCATCTGAGAACGTCACTTTAAATCTCCCGATAAACGTATCGTTACTTGAACGATGATTTTATCCATCCTGTGTTTTACCAGCATGATTGGTATGGTTGTAGAAGTTGGACATCAGCGGAATAGAAAATTTGTCTTTTTAAGGAGAAATTTTAGTATACCGTTTATTTGTACCATTTTTGTTAAAACAAGTGGCTTTCTCAAAGGTCACTAATTCCATATAGAAATTGAAAGGGTGGTCTTGTGTTAAGAACAGAAATTAAGCTAACATTAAGTATGTATTTATGATAGCAATCAAAGGTAACTTCACTGTACTCATGATGGTTGTTAAGGTATGATTATGACCTTCAGGCGTCCAACCGGACTGCATATCCGACACCTTTTCTACTGAGCTAAACAGCTATTTCATATTACGCTTCGATGGTCATAATCATGTCAAAATTATCTACTTCTTTCTGTGGGAATAAGCAAGCATGATGTTTAAATCATTTACATTAAGCTACCTTCATTACAAAGCACAATATTTTTTGTCGCCTTTACTCAAAATGATGGGTGGAAGCGATGTTGTACAT
>JANTCA010002055.1:0-11607 GCA_024741275.1 Chironex yamaguchii | reverse complement strand
CTCTGTAGGCAGAAAGAGTTCGTTTTTTCACTTGGACTCTTTCAATAATGTTTTGTTTCTTCATTTTCTCTTTCTTTCTTTCCTTTGTTGTTTATGATTGGCTAATTTTGATACATGTTTCGTATAAATAGGTTGCCAAATACATATCTTTTCCTTTCTGACGATTCAAATTGGCAAATTGAACAAACAACTCTCAGACTCAAAAGCCAATACTCAAATCAAAGTGACGATTCCACGCAGGGTAAAGAACATTTCAACTGCTTGGTATCATAAGCAGAGGCCTAACAATTGGTAAAGGTTTACAATACTTTTTCGTGTGCTTAGTTTGACATGTATGTGTGACGCAAAATAATGTTCTTTGCAATCCTTCCGGATATAAGACTAGATTTGTGAAATAGATATGTCATAATTTGACATCAGTAAACTGCGGTAATGTTTTAAGTTACAGTACCAATCTCTATGTCGACAATATGGATCAGACATTTTTAGAAGAACAAGAAAATGCTATTCTGAGATTCTTTTAGCACATTCAGCGTTACTGTGCTATTTAACAATATGCTGTATCTCTAGCAATAACACGACAAGCTGTACGCTAGCTAAAGTAAGTACAGCTGCTTTGTATGTGGATCAAAGTTTTCAAATTGAAGAGTTAAACACACATTACTGTTAAGGTTTGTTATTAGCTAGAGTTTAGGAATCAACATCTGCTGTGGCCAAAACATTGGCTTGTTACTCTGTTTACAAAGAATTTATATTTTTAATGCCAAACTGTAAACGATGAAGCTTAGATTTATGGTTTGTTAATATAATTAATCCTTATGTGAATGGCATTTTCTGTCTGCCTTTAAATAGATTTAGCTTAAGAAACAACTCACAAGATTCTACATTTCGTTACTTTCAGAATTTTACAAACTGGTTATCTCGGTTATCCTTTCTTAAAACCCTGCACAAAAGTACTTAAACGATTTTCTTTTCCATAAAAATGAACAGATTTGTACCTTTTTATCAAATTTTATAGGTTAGAAGTGATACTGTTGTGAAAATCCTATCTAGACGAAATGAAGCTTTAAGAAGGATGTAGAATTTGCCTTAATACTTTAGATGTTATAACAAACAATGACTGACACGTCATACTGCCTTTGCTATGGCAAAAGGCAGTCGAATGTCTTACGTTATATTTGTACCAATGCTTTCGTAAATATACGATTGAGCTGCGAACTAGCGTTTCACAAGGAAGAGCGTCTGGAAGAACGGATGGACAAAATACTTACAATAGAATAAAAGAAGTGACAAGATCGTCATTTATCACTACTACCATGGTTTATTTAAAATCTTTGTTCGGTTTGAAACAATTCTTCAGACCTTACTTACGAAGTCACTATCTTAGTTTCTAATTTAATTACATACTTATATGCGTTGGATAAGACTTGGAAACTTTAATGTATCCTTTGGTTTTGAGCAATGACTTACGTCTATCATAGCTCTACTTCGCATTTTTCGCACTGCAAAGAAAAGTCAAGCGTAGCTCAAGGACTACTGTTGTTCAAGCTAAAACAGCTGAAAACAGAAACATTTCTCTTTGTGGCTATTTAGCTATGGCCTAAATATTATCATTTGTAGGTAAAAGTAAATGTAAATAACTATTAAAGTGTCCACCTAAAGATGCATGTTTATTCAACGTTGTTAGTAATTGTAATGGGATCTTATGATCTGTAATATTCGAAAGCCTTTGCTATCTTTCTTACTCATAGTTTTCTCCGACGTTTTCATTCCTCTAACTACGCCACAAATTATAATGTTGTGTTAATGAAAACAATGAAAGTGTAAACAAATTTGGTACACATTTTCAAAGTACTTCTCTGTTGTCCTTGAAATTCTCTCCCAGCTGTACCAGACGCCATATTTTTGTTATCACACAAAAATACAAGATTAACTTTTGGTGTTTGTCTTCCGTTCGGGTATTTAATAATCTAAGGAATTATCTGTTGTCTACATTAATTTGATTTAGTCTTATAAGAAGTAAAATAGCGGTAGAAACATGCAATTTACAGTGGAAAAAACCTTCAACGTCGATTACAGTGATATTAATTCCTCATAATCCCACAATGGTGTCCAAGCTTTCTACCACATGCTTTGCAATAAGATTGTAAGGAGAGATTACGATCAAACTTTGTCTTTAACATCACTATAATGTACTCTAGTTTATTGCTCAACAGAATATTCATACTCATACAATATGCAAGTTCCCCTTTGAAGTGAAGCATATGAAGCAATACAAATTATCTCCCGAGGTGAATATGAGATTCCTTTTGCACATATGGCTCGCACAATGATCCAGGCTGTTGGTCACCAACTAACTTTAATAATAAAAGGCATGCAATTAAAGTTTACAACATATCAGCTAGTTTGAGAAAGGATCACTTTAAGCCATGTATTGTAAATATTCAGTGCTTAGATTCCACCAAAATGCAAAACATCTGTGGGAAACCATTGAAATAGCTAACAAGTAAGATCTCTGTGTAAAGTTATCGGTTCAGGTCTTATTAAACAAGTTATTAAAGTCAGAAGATTTCTATAAATTCGATGAAGCATGCAGTAATGCTTTTGTGCACTTGATAGGTTTCTCTTACTATCTAGAAGACAATTTGCGACTTGTCTTTACTAAAATCTCATTAAGAAGGATTGCTAGATCATCTTGAATCTGCAATCATCAAGACAGTGCCATTAGAAATAATTATAAGCTAATATGAGCAGGTATTCCCCCCAACCCCTCTCGCAGGGTTGATTTAATTTTCGTGGCGTAAAAGTACTTTGTTCTCGTTGATCATATTAACCGATATCACTTTTTACAAGGAAACTGTACAAACACAAGGTGATGAAAAATCCCTTTGAGGTAGATTTGATCCCTAGACCATGACCCTAAACATCTCCCACTATGCCAAGACATCTTTAGCGACTTAATACTGTATTTATTTCAGCGTACATCCTCCCTCTATAAATGCCCCAGTTTAATTAAGGAAAGGGTTTATTTTACTATTAAACGTCTCCTTGAGACCTCCCTGAGCAAGCCTTTGTTGTCTCCTCTTTTTTAAATATCCTAGGTCAATCAGGAAAGAAACATTGTTCCAGACTTTTCATTTTTTGGTTACAACTTCTACGTTACAAAGATAACAGAATGTTTCCAATTTTATCGAAATTGTGTCAATTGTACTTCTTTTGTTCCCTGGCAAACCTTTTAAATGTACAGGGACAATCAAACAACTAAACATCACAAAATATCTGGGAGTTTTAAAAGCAATGTGTTGTCGATGCTGTTAAGAGAGTGTAGCAAAGTAAGGAGTGTCCTGTTTAATCACGTCCAACCAATGTCAACCTCACAAAATTTGACCATCGCCAGAATGAAGCACACAAATAGAAGGTTCATCACATTCCTCTTGGCAGCTTAGTCATAGCCACCCCGTTTGCATAGGCGCTTCTCCCAAAGGATTGGGTTTTAAATAAGCGTCTTGGGTACTTGTTTAAGAAATAAATTATGGTTGATATATGTATATGGGCTTTAAAACGATCTAATTGGGCCTTAAAGAGTACGTAAACATTGATTCCTATCTCAAATTATACAGGAACATTATTGATGCAATACAATATATATAAACACGACAAACATACAGTTAGTTTGAGAATACAATATTACAAAATGTGATCATAAAAAGATTATGGATTTTAATGTTAAACAAATATGTAGTAAAGATACAAGCCGTATAAAGATAACTGAGGATAACTAGTGCATGTTGACGCTTATGTGATATTACTAAATTGGAGCTGACGCAAATGGTAATTTCTCTTTAAAACAGGCATGGATTTTGGATAAAAATAACTGTTACAAAGCAAAGTACTTTTTGAAAGTAATATACTTATCTGCTAATATTTTCACCTGGGACTAAGCAGACAGATAGAAACTCTTTCAATAGATAGAAACATATGAAAACCCGAATTTGGAGTCTACTTTTGGACAAAAAATTGACAAGTAAGAATGAATTTACAACTGATAAAGTGGAAATAAGAAACAAAGTTGTTGCAATTAAATCATAAATTCCTTCTGTTTACCTCCATAAACTTTCTTTTAAGGATAGCTCTCTACAAATAATAAAGTTAACTTCTCTTGTTCATAAGATGTAGTTAATAGCTAGGAGATCCAATTAATTGTCAATGATCCAAATCTTTCTAAAGATTTTTCAATCCTGTATTCAACTTCATTGTGATGTTAAGTTCTCAAACTTTCTTTGCTTCTATAACGGACTGTATGAGCTTAAGGATGTTCAACGTACCCCAGGTTTGCAATGAAAACCTAGGATGTCATTGTAACATCACCTTAATGTCAAGGTTCATATTTCACCCATACGACTGACAGACGTAAGGTAATCGTACTACCATCACGATCTTCTAACACTTACAGTTCACTCTCTCCAAATTTTGTGTTGGTAAAGGTAAAACTACTATTGTGACAACTCGATAGGACGGAGCGAAAGACGATTAGTCATTCAACTTCGATTGTCCACTCCTGTTAATGGGTGTCTGTTGATTAGGGTATACGCTTACAAGAAGCATGTGTTTTGTACCTACAAGGCATTTATTTATCTCCGTTTGCATTAGTTAACAAAGTTATGTGTACTTCTCTTATTTCTTGTTTTTAAGTTAAACCTAAATGGTAAGCTTTTCGTAGCTTATTACAACCATTAATTAACGTTTTATTTTAAAAATGATGTGCAAGTCCAGTAATATTTGATTTGGTTTGTTTAAGCTGCTTTCTTCTAAATGGATTAACTTGTATTTACAAACAGGTTATGGAACTTTGTGGTATCAAAGAAATTATTTTGGTCTTTATTTTGGTCTTTATTTTAGTCTACTGATTTGATTATAAAATTACTAAACTATGAATTTTTAGAACTGACCAGCATGACATGTTGTTTTATGCTACACTGATACCAAGGTGTGTAAGGACAGGAAAATAGACGAAGCAAGAAAATATTGCAGTCTTTTAGTGTTTTAAATGTATTACACTTGTCTGTATTTAGAGTACAATACTCGTTTGGATTTCGGTAATCACAACAATGCATTGGTAGAATATATTTACAGTTTCAACAGTCTATTTGATTTACCAATCAACCAATGCTATAGTTTGCCTTATTGTTGTCGCATCAATGATGAAAGTGGTCATTTTGCTGTATCATAGTTGGAAAAGCAATAGTGGGATTTAATTGGGGGAACAATAGCGGGGATTAATTGGGGGAACAATAGCGGGAATTAAGGCTTTTACTGCCAAAAAGGATTAATAAAGAAACTAGGGCATCTAGCCCCGTTGCTTCGTGAAAAAACTGGATTCAAAATTTTCCGTGAAATTGTATGTTGTCGTTACAACATATCGTGCTAGAAATCAATCGTAGGCATACGTAATAATAACAACCCATGTCATGTGTCTAACCTAGATATAGCATTAAATGAGCCACAAATAACCAAAATATGAAAATAGCGATTAGTAAGCGTAGTTAAGAGCCACGAGACCACTGTTTAAAGAAAAGTTCTGAAAGGATAAAGTTCTTTCCTTAATTAGAATAAATATCAGTAGCATTATTTGAATAATGTTTACTTGTGTCATTGAAATGTTTATTTCACTGATGTACAGTAAACTTGACTGACACTGCATTGCATGATAAAACCATCTGCATCACTGTAAATTCCACAATGCATATTGCCAAATAATTAAAGTTAGTTAGGATCGTCGAAAGATAAACCTATTTTGGAAACTTTCTTGTTGAAACATATTTTGATCATTTTATACAATGTCACGTTAGCTTATAAATACATGGCACTTTTGCATATTTTATATGCATACCTTGTCTTTCAAGTTTTATTAAAGAAATTATAGTCAATTTTCTTTTTATAGCCATCAAAAAAGGTAATTTGCAATTTTACGAGATATAGTGAAAAGGCTTGTTGCTAACGTAGCCGCTACGATGTTCCACAAATGTCTTCTTGCTAATTTGACTTCTACCTCTGATATAAAAAATTGAAGCCTTTGGCATTTTAACTTCCGTTTTGCAGATCAATTTCTTGAATACGACCAGTCTATATTAAGTCAGTCTTTTCGACAGCAATTGTTAGTTTGCTCTCTACAATATTCTTACGTTTCAAAGACAGAAATGACGAGAATCTCGCAAAAGGATACCAAGACCAAAAGTTTTATTTGCAAAAATTGGGATATCGATGTAATGCATAGTGGTATATTTAATGTTTAACTAATGCATCTTAAAAAGCATAACGATACGATATCCCTATCATTTTAAACTACTTGTATTTCATCTTTTAATTATAAACAATGAATTTGTTTCTGTAAAGCAAATAAAAAAGATTGTCGTTCAGCTGATTCAAAATCTACTGTCAATAAGTTTGAAGCAACATGTATTACTTTTAACAAAACAATTTTCTGCAGATGTAGTATTAAATTTCATCACTAGATGTAATGAGTATTTCCCTTGATATGTTCACTTATAACAGCACTTCTGCTATTAAATTAGCCTAACCACATACGTGAGCTTAATATACCGTCAATTTCTAACACTATTCAAAACGTTTATTACCAAAATCCTACCGCCATTTTATTCTATGTTTCTAGCGTGGTACAAAAATCAGGAATGTGTTATTTAGTTTATCCTTAGAAGTAAACTGACCATGACATTCAAAGCATTTCTTAAGCGTTTGTCTCCGTATCATACAAGGTCAAGTTGTACAATATTTATAGTGTTTTGACCTTGAAATCACTATTTGAAGGATATCTATCTTTTATCCCGTTTTGTGTTCTGATCAAGGCCATTGATATTAAGCTGTTTAAAATCATGGACTCACCGTGGTACAGCCACTCTGTTTCTCCTTCATCGTGTTGTAGCTTGATCTTCGAAGACGTAAAAAGTGTTAAGGTTTGAAGATTGCTAACAACAGTATCGTCTTATTATCAACAGCTCGCCAAAGATCGTGTCATTAAACTATTACTAAGTAAGGATTTAAATTTGCAAACCTACAGAATTATTGTTTTCTCCAACAACCAACTAAGTTCCTCACTGGTGCGCTTGAAACTAGCGGACGTCGTTTTACGTTGTCCTTAGCAGCCACAATATTTCTCTCGGTCGTTCACAGAATTGATCAAGCTTTAATTTAAAAAAGCACATCCCTTTAATACAACCTTTAAAACGTTAACGACTATTTAAATCGCGAGGATTAAATGAAACAGATATTGTCTGGCATTGTTTCGCATGTTTACATGAGCTTCCAAGGACGTTAAGAACACAGTCAAAACCACCTGGTTCATCATGAATTTTGGATGGCTGTGCTTGAGAGTAAACGTAGCAAAAATAATCATGCTCAGTGCCAGATGAAGGAAGGGAAGCCTAGGAGGAACGTAGCAAATTGATGTTTCGAGCTTTTTACTAGCAGGAAGCATACGAGGTGATGACAATGAACATTATGCCTGCCTTCCATTCACACAGGGCCAGTGAAGCATAGCTAGGTTCAGGAGTACTGCTGTTTTAACCTCTTAACTTTGAGGATGTGTCCTTAAACGTATTCAAGTCAGAGTAAATAGAAGTTGTTTTTGTTAGGAGCACTGTCATCAGTCTTTCCTTTTGCATTCTGTTTGTGGCTCGCAAACGACGATTTGGCAATGTTGTTGAATTATGCATGTTTAACCCATGAATCTAAAATATGAAGTCCGAAGAAAAATGATTCTGAATTTATTACACTGCTTAACGATAGTGATTCGGATTTTTAGTTTGTACTGGATAATTACAAACCACAAAAGCAGACGAAATGTCTGCCTTAGGCTGATCCTTAAATAAATAAGCAATTCTTCCTTAATCTTCCGATCCCAAAATCTGCTATTAACAAAAATGTTGGTAACTGATACAATAAACTACAAATAACTAGTATTTAACAATTGCAGCTTTAAACAATGTTTCTCAGACTTCAGTCTAGCTTTGAAAAGTGTGTCGAAGTAGAGTATAAAAAATATAGCGTCCTTCCTCAAAGACCTCACTCGATGTCCTTGAAGTTATCCCGCCCCCAGCTTCGTGCTGCCAAAGAAAAGGGACAATTTCAATATCATTCATTTGCTAAGCACTGGGAGTTTTGTTTGCTAAATTTCTGTCGTAAGGTAAATAATATGTGAATAGCTAATACGACTGAATGCCCATTTTATTTTGAAATACGTCTTATTTTTATATTCTTGAATGATAACATATATTGCTAAACTGGACATTGTTTTTCATGAGTAGCTTGAATAATTTCACTTATCAACTGTTAGTAAATTGCCTAAATACAGCTAACTCTAACCATGAAATCACTGTATGTTATCCTCTATGCAGTACCAGTTGCATTGTTCCCTTGACTTTGTCGAATAACAGATTATGCTAAAGTTTATAAAAGCATAAATCTAATCCTGCCTTTTGTGTGCGCTTGAAAGCATTGGTGTAGAATTTGAGACTTCGTGATTTCGACTGATCGTCCCAAGCTTCTTGAGACAAGCAGTAAGAAACTCTATAACATGAAATCACTGACTAATATCGGACAGTTAGGCCTCTCTTGGAAAGCAGACAGAGTGAATATTGAATATATCTCAATATCCCAGAATAAAAGCCTAAGCTTTCAGGGTGAAACGAGTAGCTGCAAAGCATTCTCTTGTTGAATATGCACTCGTTTGTAATATCTTAGCTCTGAGCAATCAAGGTGATAAAGGATTTACTCGATGCTTATCGAGTTTGAGTCGGAATTGTCGATTATCTAGGAGAGATTTATGTCTACTGTCACCAAAAAAGTTGTAAGTTAGTTGATTACTGAACATAGACGATTCTTCCGGAGATAATCCTTCCTTACAGGATAATTTATCCCGGCGCCAACGATCAGGATTAACAATAGCACTCACGAAAATACATTTTCTGAAATCAAAGCAAATTTATCTTCTTATCTGTATAAGCGTGCATGTTCAGTGAAAAGAACCGAGGACAGTATTTCTGACTCAGTGGAGACTCAAGGAAAACGTCCCTATTTGTTGTTCATATGCCACACCAGCTGATTATTCGCGACACAGATTAATGAGCTAAAATTCCTCTGCCCTTCTTCCTGGCTTGCACGGATCTTTTCGGTCCCTCCAATTTGGGAGAATGTATCTTTTCAGGTGCAATGTTTTCATTGTGAGCGCGGTTCTTCTTTTTTTTTAATTCAATGCAAACAAGAGTGTATACCTGTTCAATTTTCTACTTTCTCCTCATCTCCTTATCATTACGTAGTCACTACACAAAACTGCAAAATTTTTGACACCGCTAAAATGACCTTAAAAAGATACCAATCCTAACGGAGACAATTTTGTATCTATTAATAGGTTAGGCTACATTAATCGGTCCAAGCTTTCAGGTACATTATCGTCAGCCTGGCATTACGAGAGGTAAGCGCTTTAATGGATATATAGGACACATTGTTATGTTAAGACCAATGGTATGCTTTCATTCGTAACTTAGACATTAGTTAACGGTGAAACTTGTATACAGTATAGTCTCCAAACAGGTTGTTGCCTACTATTTTGCTTAATTACTTGTTAGTACAGAAAACATCAATGGCGTTTCATTGTTTGAGAAATATAATTTTAATTAGATTTTGATATGGATCAACGAACTAACCCATGCTTTACAACAAGATAGGATTTATTAAGATATACATCATAAATTCTCGTGTAGATTTTTTGCAAGCATTCTGGGATAGAGGACATACGAGACTGTCATGATTAATTATAAAATTTTGTGTTCCCTTATGATTGACAATTCCGGGCCTGGCATGTGCCACAAATCCACACCAACAGAAAGATCTACTTTAGCTGTATTTACACTGCCAAACTACGGATTAGAATCCATCAGTTAATCTGCTTTTGCATTGCTCTTTTAATGTTTTTATCTGAGCAAGTTTTTCTCTTTTCTTAATAATCTCTAATCTCGTTGTTCATTTTTAGAGACTCATTCACAGTCTTCCTATCAAATTCTTGACATCTGTTGTAAATACAAACATTTCTAGTCCTTTCTTTCCTACAAGACGCGGTATTTTACAAGGTGATTGCTTAAGTCCTCTTCAATACATTCATACAACACGTTTAATGTGAGAAATTCCTTCAGTTGAAGCATTTCACTAAAGTAGCCTCTCCTTTAACCTTAATTCATTGGTTTAATGATGCAGCGGTATGAGTGGACAAGAATATGAAATACACATCTCTATTTAGTGTGATGGGCTGCAATGGTCATCAGAGTGAACAAAAGTGTAACTTCAGGCGTAAAAACTGCTACTACAAAAGCTGTTATGTTTAAGATTAAGCTTTTTATTACTTATAAACTGATTATGACTGTATAACAAGGAGATTCTCTTAGTTAATTGAGCTGATATTTGAAGTTTAATCTAAATTTACTAATACTGTTAAAAACATTACGTCAAATTTGACCTTCTGGCTCTACATACCATGTATATGATTTTGCTCTACCATCATTATTGCTTACAAAAACCTCTTGGCATTGAACAGTTGCTGACCTCACTAAGATTTGAGTATCTGAGCTCGTTGACAATTCTTTCTCTGGTTATCTCCCTAAACGATTTAAAATAACGATTTCCGGTACTTCGAACAATGCTTTCCTTTTAAAACAAGTTTGGTTTACATCTCTATCTTCCTTCTCCCAATATGACCCATGTCAAGGAGTTTGTAATGCCTCTAAAGCGCTTTTAAACGAGGACTTCAAAGAACTCTTGTAATTTACACAAACGTCTGCAAACATTTAGTAGGATGTCTATGCTGATATTTCAGCCCCTGAATCATGACTGCACACAAATTACGTCCTTGCCTTCTTTTACTAAAAAAATGCCTTAACATCCTGTAACTGGCTTTTAGATTTGAATCAAATCTGCACAATAATGCACTAGCTAAGAAACAGAAGCATGATAACGTAATTAAAGTGCTTGGAAATCAAGACAATCAAACGTATCAATCACCGCATTTGAGATATTTGGTACGATAAGTGGTAAGACGTCAACAGATTTCATCAGTATGTAAAAGGATTCAGGATACGACAATAATGCAAAGAACTACGTCGTCAAAAACATATGAACATTGCAATAAATACTACTTATTGCGTATTTTGCTTAAAAAATTAAGAATGGACACAACCAGAGCTAATGAAACTGTAATTCTTGGAAATATTACTTAAGTGTATCTTAAATGTTAGCTAAGCTTGCTTTTCCCGTATGAAAAAAATGAGTCAGTTCAAGTAGTCAGTTCTAGGTTACCTGTAAAGTGAGACTTGAAATTGTACTTTAACGTCACTACTACTACTACTACTACTACTACTACGACGACTACTACTACTACTACTACCACTATTACCACTACTACTACTACCACTACTATTACCACTACTACTACCACTACTACTACCACTACTACTACCACTACTATTACCACTACTACTACCACTACTACTACCACTACTACTACCACTACTACTACCACTACTACTACCACTACTACTACTA
>JANTCA010002054.1:0-11607 GCA_024741275.1 Chironex yamaguchii | reverse complement strand
AAGGTTTTAGGTACTAGTCCTGGTAGAGTCAACATACTTCTATACTTTCATTTCATTATATGAAACATACATGTATGACGAAAAAAAAGCTTTTGGTCACCTAACCAAGGAAATTAGGACATCAGATCAAGGTCAAACGCTAGACATTGTTATATCTAAACAAAAAATCGACCAACAGATCGATCTTAGTATTATTTCATTTTCGTGTGCATTTTCAAATAGTCAATAATTTTGACAGAGGGAATTGGACGCAGAAGCGAGCAATATTCATGGTAATATAGGCCATTTCTATGACGATGGCTGACATCATCGCCCTTTTAGTCACTTACAGAATCAGAATAAGATGAATTGCATAGAGTAAGACGAAACTTCCGTTGACCTAGTACAAGCGCAATGATCTAAATTTGCACACTATAACAATAAGCACAAAAGAACCTGCTTAATGAATACGAATAACCAAACACTGAAGACCAGAAATTAATGATGATATCCAACATAAACCATCTTGATGATCCAACAAACAGTGTACTATTTATTTACAAAGTTCGTAATGTTATATGATTTTTATCTTACATACGATATCATCTACTTTGTTGACTTTGCGCTACCACGGGATGCTTTCTTTGAACCTTGAGAGGTGGCCGATCCTGGTCTGGAACCTGAGCTAGGCTTCTTTGGAGACATACCTCCTGTTAAGCTCGTTCTGCTTCCAGTCTTTGTAGGAGATGGCCCTGAAAAAGTGATTTTTGACATCTTTAGCGGCAAATCATGAACACTACAAAGATGCCAATATAACAAGCGCCAGATTACTAATAACATGATGCAAAATAAACAAACACTATATTGGAAAACAAGTTATTATCGAATAAGCCGACTACCTAAAGGTAGTACGAGATAGGAACATGAAACCTTCCAATGCTGATGGAACGAAATAAAATGTTACGGCATGAGTGTTTATAGATGTCACTTTAACAGAAAGCCCCAGTGTCGTGAAACTAAACACCAAACTACGAAAATGTCACCATAATTCTATTCATTGCGCGAAAAATATTTGCTGTAATAAGATAGGTGGAACAAAGTCACACCAAATGTTGTCTGATCCTATCTTAAAATCCTGCAATATGCTGAGAACGAACAGGTGCAAAAGGAAGAGGTAAATTAAATATTACCTTTTGGACTTGTAATGCCATCAAAGGCATTTGATCCGATGTTAATCGAGGCTGTTATAATACCTGTTCTTCCCTCTCCCTGGCTTCGTGTTGAGGACGTAGACCTTAAAAAAAATAACAATATTTAACAATAATAACAAAAAATTACCACTAACAAAAGAAAATACGTAAGGCGTGAAGATCAATTGATCTCAACGTACTATGGTTGTACACTCTGGTATTACAACCGGTATTAAGTGATTGGATTGAAGCAGAAAGCGGACAATTCTAAGGATAGGAAATTTCACTAGTCTTCTGTTGCCTTACTCCCTCAAAGCTGTGGTGTAAAAAATACTATACATTCATGTTCAGATTAACGTTATGTTGTTTGCTGTCCCTACCGTGCTTAATTAGATATGTCCCAGCCGTCATTTGTAAAAGAATGATTGCATACACCAATGAAATGGTAACGGTAATCATAAAACTAGAATCTTTCCTACAACACAAGTCCTCTGTTCTTTATTACGTGTGAGCCTTTATTTTTGTCTCACAAACGCGAGTCCTCTTGCGCATGCATAAATCCTCTACTCTGCCTTACACACACGAATTCTCCCTTCTGTCTTGTGCACGAGTCTTCCCCACTGCATCACAGGTCCTCTGTTCTGTATTACGTACAAGTATATCTACCACTACACTCAAAAGTTGTCTAACAAAGGCAGTACTTTGAATGGTGCGCGACCACACGCGCAGAACTTGGCACACACCTACTTTGATCAAAAAGTTATTTTTATCGCACTCGTTAGTATAACTTAGGTCATTGTATAACAGCCGTGAAATCAAATTTTCTCTACAATTTTCTTTCGCAGTGACAAAAGTAACTAAGTTAATAGTATATGCCTAACTTAATAGATATCGTGAAACATTTTAGCAGTTTCTTTAAAAGCGAATGATAAATAATTCCCCTTATATCCACTCACTGGTCAAAGATGACATGAAAACAATTTCTAAAGTTGCCTGAGAAGCCATTTTATGCTGAATTGCAAATAACACCCCATTCCACGCCTTAACAAGGAGTGCTATTCACAACACCCTTGTTAATTTATTTCCGGTAAGGCCTACTAACGAGACCTGAATAAAAATTTGCATTACCTCGTTTCTTAACTCAGAAAAGAACGTCAAACACACAAAGGTATATCGAGTTCAGTGTTTCAGTTAGGAATGCAAAACTGAAAACATGCCTACGACGGAACACAGTTTATGCATGTCTGGCACAAGCAAGTAATAAACTGTAATCTCCAGCCCTAACTTTAGGAACAAGACTAACCAGAAGAGATGCCAACAGTGCCTTTCTTCGTACACGAATTATTGTAAAACCTGTTCCATATTACACAATACCAACCTCTAAAAAACAAAGTATAAACTTCGTCAATGTGGTCCGTACAAAAGGACCTACCTAACAGATGCCAAGCTTGATCTTGAGCTCCTAGTTGATAGAGGTCTGGAACCAGGTATTGAGGTAGGAGACGGGGGCATTGGAAGACCAGCTTGCGAAAAATACATCTGGACGGCGGGTGCTACATCAGGATAATTGTGGGCTATTTCTCCGACCTGCTTCATTATGGATGTATTGAAATCTCTCAATTCGCGTAGGTCTATATCCTTTTCCTCTGGTAACTCCTCCTTAGTTTTCTTAGCACTTCGAATATCTCTGATAAGTTTAGAAAGCTGGTTATTCACACGATCGTGTTTTGCTTCCTGGTCAGATATCTCTTTTTGCAAACTACATTGAACAAAGAAAAATTTAGTGGCATTTGGTAAATAGGATGCTACTCGAAAGTACATAAATCCCTCACGCAAAGGGAATTTAGATATTCAAATATGTGATACGAAGTAAAATACACGTACAATATTTAGACACATTAACATTCACAAATTTGAAATCTCATTTTACAGATAATGAAAACACAGCGAAAGATAGCTAAATACTATCACGTTGGTTTCCATGCCAAACATTTTCACGTCAAGAAACATGACTCTTCTTCCAGGAATCTGTTATATACTCGAAAGGTCAAAGGTATGAGTCTTTGTTTGCGAACCTTCTTACTTGTTTCAAAGTTTATATGGCGTGCCTGTTCAAAACAATGGGAATAGTTTCATATCTTTTATTTTGGCATAGTAATCTGATCTCAACAGTGGACACCTATTGTACTATGGGTGTAACCATAAAAGACCATCAGGTATTCTACAAACATATTTTAACATCAAGGACTGACACTAAACGAGTTAGAATGTTAAACAGGTCCAATTACCTGACAAATTTCCCTCGCTTGTCTTCCAAAGTTCTCACAAGATCTTGCTCTTCCAAATTCAATTCCTCAAACGTGTTATTCATAGTCTCCAAGTCTTCCTGGAGCTCTTTAATCTGCCTTCTTTTATACTTGTATCTATCCATGACAGCCCTTAGGTTTTCCTCTAACCTTTGCTTTTCTTCATATTGGTCACTGGTCTGCTCGACCTTTGAGAGACTTTTTCGATAAGTTTCATTCTTACCGTTCATTAATCGTAATGTGTTTTCAAGTGCCCTTAAAGTGAAATTTGAAATAATTCAATTTACAAGGTTTCCTCACACATTTACAGAAAAGAAAGAGAGTTAGAATACTTTGTAAATACAATAACATGACGTCAAACACTATCTTCTTGAATGTTAGTTCTGTACTACGCCATTTTGCCGCCTTCAGTCCACATTTTAATTATTGGGTACAAATAAATTACGTTTACGAGAGCATGCAAACAATACAGCTTCTAAGAACCTGCTAGAAAACTACAGTGACAAATATTACGACGATTCTTTCCTTATAAATACGTTGGAATTAATAATTTTGCTATACGTGTTCTATCGCAATTGGTCTCTGGATGTCGGATGAGTTTTTCCCGTAAATCTTAGAACACTAGCAATAAGCACTGTTTAACATAAACAGTAAGAATAAAAGGAACTGAATTTGTATTGGTTTATCATTCCAAAGAGAGTGAGAGACGTAAGTTCTTTGCCAATTCTGGCAAATTAATAACGACAAGGGAGGCGAAATGTTTGGAAGGTGGTGTCAAAGTTCTAAGATACCAGTTGACGAAAATAATCTATGCTGATGACAACACTTATCTAGCAAACCATGAAGTAGAAGCAACGGAATCCAATTGGCTTTGATGGTATTTTTATAAAGGCGTCTTTTATTGATCTAGTGTTGGATTTCAAAACGTAAGCAGGAACAAAAGGTAGCTTGTTTACATAGTAGTTAGGACGACAAGCAGCTAAAGAAACGCAGATTATTACAAACAGTAGAAATGGCGTTGAGCACCACCATAATGAACTAAACGTGTAGCTTTGAAGATACAAATGGATAGAGTAGTCTTGTGTGAGAACCACAAAAAAGTGAGATAGTAGTTCCAAACTCAGCTAGTCACAATCATAACCGTACTTCTGTTGTCTGAAGATCTCGTCCAAGATAGCTGCTCAGTCTCTTAATTTTCGATCATAGTCGTCACCCTAAGCTGCAAGACGTACGGTAGATTCATACGTGTAAACTCAGTACATTCCTTCTAAGGAAAACATGTAGTCAATGAGAATTACAATTCCTTCTCTCTGACATTGTTTGTTCGTTGATTTTATTTTCGGTTTCGAAAGGCTAGAACGCGCACGTGTCTTCATAACAGAAAAACGGAAATCGCATTTACTGCAACTACTAACAGGTGCATTACGTAGATAATCTAAAGTAATCACATGCAGCATCTTGCCATAAAGAAAATATGGTCATCATACCTGATCTCTTTTTCTGCTTTTCTTATCTTTGCATCCAACTCGTCTCCACTCCTTTGTAGCTCTTCCTTTTCCTGAGCAGCTTTGATTACATAGTATGCCTGTGATTTATCTTCTTCACCTTCGGGAGGTGCCATGGACACCATCAGAATTTCATACCTTTTACGCAACTTATCAATTTTGGCTATTCTTTCATGCAGCTCAGAACTATTCTCAAAATAAGAAAGAATTGCATACTCAATTATAACTGAATGGTATTCATGTCACCTATATATTCACAGCTCACAGAATTTCGTTATAAAAAATAAAGATACAAAGAATCACAATGTACTTTGATCTTTATACCTTGTTAAAATGCAGATGTGCGAAAGAGGAACGATTCAGTATTAGTTTTAAGTCAGACAAGTCTGGTGTCTGATATCAGTTGAAAGGTTACGCCAATTCTAGTTCTGCTATGTTATTTTTGCTGAAAAAATTCGTATTTCTACAAAGTCTCGAAACTTTGAAATTGGAAACAGTTTAGTTTTCTATGTTTGCTTTTAGTTGCGAGGTATTAAGTATTTTCCAAGTATAGCTTTTATTAAATTTGAATTTTAATTCTATGACATGGCGAGAAATCCTGTCAACAAACATATCTTCGCATGATCGTAAAAAAGTCTTTTCAAAGGTTTACATTTTCTTGTCTTACGGACTGACTTTCAAAGTAAATGTAACTGCTTACCATTTTGCGCGGCAAAATGTCTACAGATGTCGTTCCTGATACGAGATTATCAGAGAATCGACATATGTCTACTCTTCTGTCTGTCACTGTTAGTTGGCTATCATTGTTAACTCCCTACACTTAATCAAAATTAGTTGGATGCGTAGCCAGCATGAAGAAATCAAAGAAATGTTCTAAGAGATGAATGAAGAGGTCGTTTTTAAATACGACTGAGGAAGACACCAAACCTGCCTTCCTTATCTATTACTTTGGTCCTGTATATAATTCAATATTCTACAGGAACTTACCTGACGGTTTGTCTCTCCTCCTCCGCTGCTTTCATTTGAGCTTTAAGCATGTCCATATGGATCTTGATTTCATGTCTTCGTTTCTTCATAGACTGCAACGATATGCAAACCATGTTTACGAATAACATAATACATATCGTAGCAAGTAATCTCAGGCTTCAAAACAGAAAGGAAACTACATTGGTCTCTTTTATATGCTGTGAACCTAAAACGTGTATCAAGGTATCCAAAATACACGCAATAAGATCCATTTAGGCAATGGAAATAATTTCATTCTATTCCACTGATTATTTTTGTTTGGTGACAAGAATAAAGCCGCAAATTGGTTTCTTTATACTTCTGATGTCTGGTGTCAGAATGCCTTGTTAAGTCAAAGACAGTAGCATCACCACCTGCATGGCATCAAACCCTTAAATGGAAGACAGATAATGACCTAAGAACAACACGACGTGTATATGTTACAACCTGCTAACTCAGCTTTAAGCTCGCGAGTCCTCACGCGTGACAATTTTAAGTTGTAATAGGGCATCAAAGTTCTAAGGCGCACAATACGATAACGGTTTGTGCTCAGCTTTACTGCAAAGTTCACCGGCTAAATAAACGCACACAGAAAACAAAATGTAAGAAATACACCGTAATTGACTTTTTCGGTGTTGTTTATAACATAATAACAGGTAAGAGTAGTCCCAACTTACAGTTTCCAGTTCCAGGCGTTTATTTTCAAGCGAAAGAACACCATCCGCTTTCGAATGCAGATGATCACGCAAACGTCTTACTTCCAGCTTTAATATATTCTCATCAACCATAAGATCCTAAAAAATGTTTCATAAAAGTGCAAAGTCGAGAATGTTATACGAAGAATAAAATAAACGAAATAAAATTATATCGTCTATTCATATTTTTATGCATTTCTTTTTCTTTTGCATTTCTTTGGGAGACCAAATCGCACCACCAATCTTTGGATTTGTTACTTCCGCCAAGAAAAGTATGTTTTTCTCGATATTTACTTGAATGTTTGTCCTTCAAAAGAGTACAGACAGATGTTTGATGAAATTTTCATTGAAGGTCCGGCATGTTTGGAGGAACAGATATTGAACATTGTGGTGTGACTCATTGGACATTCCGTACAGGCTAGCGGCAAGATGCTGCATATTTGTAATTACAATTTTCTGCGAAACGCATGACACATATTTTAAGAATTAGCACCCAAGCATATACTAGATCTCAAACTAAAGACGAGCTGCTTGGGATGATACTGAAAATTTCTAAAATTTCGCGATCGATTTCCAAGAGTTCTGACAAGATCTGTGTCTTCCACCTCCAAGATTTGTATTATTATTATTATTATTATTATTATTATTATTATTATTATTATTATTATTATTATTATCATTATTATTATTATTATTATTATTATTTGTATTATTACGCATTATTCGAATGCAAGTATTAGTAATGTTATGTTATTAGTAATACAAGCATTACAGTAATCTAAACTCAAAAATCAGAAAATATAGATAAAAAAGAAGTTATAGCTGATATCATGTTTGCTCGGTCGGAGCATTCTCACCTGCTTTTCAGCAACAATCTTCTTGAGTTCACGTTCCGAACTGTCGTTATGAAGATGAAGTTCCTCTGTTTAATAAAAACAAAAATCAATACATATCTTTACAAATGAACACACTGAAGATGGTAAAAGAGCAAAACTCATTTAGACTCCTTCTTAACCGATTGCTAAATGTTGAGTAGCAATGACATCTCACCTGATACAGTCTTTAACACCCCAAACCCCCACCCCCCGTCTTACGATTGTGTTCCTGTGAAATGTTTCTCAACTGGAGTCAGTTGTGTGTTGTAGATATGTTTTATACTTAGACATTTATTTACCCTAAAGTGAGAATGATTATTTCCCTGGACACCAACTACAGTACTCTGACAAACACCATACAGTAAAAATTGGGTAGATGACCTCATTGGCGGCAGAATGTCCAACAGTAAAGTAATACACAAAGGCATAAAACGTAAAGAGAAGAAGAAGATAAAGCAAGAAAAAGTTGACTAAGGAAAAATCAGAAAATGTAGCAGACGCAGAAGTTTAAAAAAATAGCACTTGTAAGGCAAACCTATTTTGCTTGTCAGTGACCTCTGTTCCTCTGATCCTTTCCCGAAATCTCTGTTAGCGCGACGAAGATCATCCTGTCCAAGGGAATATAAAAAAGCTCGATATCGTCAGACAATCTATAAGTAAATAAATTTTCATCTTAATTTCCAGAACGACAATATTAATGATAAAAATAAGGACTGTAAACACTTTTCGTTACGTTCTTGCTAATCATTACTCGTCAATCGAGTGTAAGAAATAAGGTGTGAAAAGCAGATCAATAGCGGCTAAAGGTTGGACAGTGCATGCAATCTTCCTTTCGACCTGTCCTCTAGCAAACCAACCACATGATACCTATTTGATACATTGAATTGGCAGCTTTGAATGATGTTTCAGGAATATTTAATGCTTCTGCTAAATATTACAACAATGTATTCTTCAGTAACATTAGATAAAACTGCATACAATGGTATCAAGCAGTGTGAAGTACGTTAACGGCTTTTAACTTCATACTCTTATAAAGTAGAGTGTGATAATAATTTCTTACCTCTTTTTAGTTAATTCGTATTGTTTCACATATTTGCATTTATATCCTATACCGTAATGACTACACAGCTGAAATAAATTAAAATCCGCAATTATAATTGTAACTCCTCTAATACAAACGTGAACAGGTTTGTCAAGTATATGGCCAAAGGAATTAAGGATATGAAAAAGGATAAGGATATAAGAAAGATTAAGTGAGTTAACATAACTTACATTAAGTTTCTTTAGTTGATTGGTGAGCAATGTGTGTTCAGCAGTCTGGTTATCCAAAACAAGAGACAGCTCCTGATATTGGGAGAGAAAAACATCTCTAATGAAGTCAATTGTACAATACTACTTTACAAAAAATTTAATGCACTAATTTCTTCCAAGTACATGTTCCTCACGTTGTAATTCATAGATCAGAGCATAGGCATTGCAACAATCCTACTACTTTATAGCTAAACGGAGTGTTGCGTACATAGCTACTGAAAACAAACACTGTGATAAACGCACGACTGGTGGGTTGAGATTTAACTCAATCTCCGAATCAATTTAGTACTTTTCCTACCTTGAAAACCAAAATTCATGGCATAAAAATGTACGTACCTTAATTCTTTCCTCTAATTGGAGTTTTTCTTGATTACTTCTTTCTCCTTGCAATCTCGCAATTTTCCTCTCTAACTGCTGCAACTGAAAATTCTGTTACCAAGACGAAAATCATGAATACTTGTTTCAAATGCCTTTGTTTTAATCTGAGGTATGCGATCACAAGCAACGTTATTGTAGAGATATATAACTTGTCGTCAAAAATTAACAATTTTAAAAGTTCTTTTAATTTACATGCTAACTTTGTCAATTAATTTTGTGACCGTCAACGGAGTTTGCTTCTGGTCACGTTTAATATCTGCAAAAAGGAAAATCGATGAATTTGAGCAGTTAGGGCACATGTAGTGCTACCAAAAAAAAAACACAATACGGCTAAAATTACAGCAAACCTGTAACAATGCTACTGCGAAACCGGGCTCAGAATACGTAGTTTCTTCCTTATACACTTTTCTCTTAAATGAATTAACTTACAATAAAAGGGAAAACGTATAGTTAACCCATAAAAATAAAATTTCAACACGTTGTAGCACAAACGGTTGTTTCCAAAAAATACCAAACATTTTACTGAAGAAATTCTTGATTGCTCAAGGAAATAAGAATCTACATTCCCAGATTTGTAAATAGGAAAATTTCAGTGCAATAGTCTGTCAGATTATAGATATCTATCTGACGATCTGTTTGTGGACCATTTCCTAAGTCCAAGAAAAGAGATACGGCGGAATTGTAAATGTTCTTAGTCGTTAAATCGACATGAGGTAAGTTGATCCTTTCTCCCTTTCTACGTCATCGCGCCATACATTAAGCAAAGGAACTGAATACACGATTTAACGTATCTCAGTAAAAGTTTGGTGTCACACTCCATACAAACTCTTGTGAATTTGCTTTTTATAAACCGAGAAAATTCCGTAAAAATGGTGGTAATTAAGAAATACTGTGTTACTTGACTGAGCTGACTAACTGTGTCTTTCAATAGATTTATCCTTGTCTTTGTTGTTGTCCTTTGCCTCAATTCCAATTGATTTGCTCCCAGTCTTCCTTCCCTCTTCATATATATCTTATATATATATCACCTATCTTATACTCATTCTGTCGCATGACTAAGGCCTTGTAGGTCGAAAATTCGTGGATGGATCGTTTAATTCTCCAAAAGGGTAATAAAATTTAATTTACCAACAAATATATTTTATTATAGTTACTAGCCCCATGGCACTACAGGTTTGCGAAGCATGATTTGACTAAATGACACCACCATTTCTAAAATGACTACTTTTATGCGTGTAAGAGGTTTCAAACACCACATCTTTTAAGGGGTTATTGTTTAAATCACGCAACTTAAAATCAGTGTATTTGAAAATAAGATCACCAGCAAATCACGGAGGCCTTCATATGCCTTTAAGAGTATGTTGGACGATATATTAAGAAAATCAAATTTTAACCCGACAAAACAAATGCGTACGCCTTAGAGCAAAAACCACCTTGACATTCGCAGATTTATGTTTCCTTGAACAATCTTTTTGTGGTACACAACTTGAAAATCCCCTTGAAAATCTGCGACATTGCGCTAAAAACATACTTAAAAGCTTTTTTGGTCTAACACTCTTCACAGTATGAAACGTCAGAAAGGAAAGTATATGTATATGGCAACCTATTTATACGAAACATGTAGCAAAACTAGCAAATCATAAACAAGAAAGGAAACAAAGAGAGAGAAAATGAAGAAACAAAACATTATTGGAAGAGTCCAAGTGAAAAATTTCAAATACCTGATTGTAGATAATTTCTTGCTGCTTCAAGGAGTCTTGGTCAAGTTTATGAAGTTTACTAGATAGATTTCTACTGGCGGCCCTAGCGCCCTATTAAGAAACAAATACACACAATTTCTTGAATATAAAACAGAAATTGCCAAGAGCGTTCACTTTTTCCAGATTACAGTCTAAAAACTTTAACGTATTATAAAGGAACGTATTATATTTGGGGAACCCCTAACGAGAAGTATTGAATTTTTTAACAAAGATGCACTTAAGAAAAAGAGCGTGTTGAGAGTCACTGTATTTCCTCAGTTATACGCTAGTAAATAGTCCTGCATTGCGGTAATTAACTCGACAAGGCATTGGCATAAGGAGGTAGTGTATTGCCCCTGTGGGTGATTTGCTACTGGATAACAGAATAAAGAATGTTCGGTAGCTTAAAATGGTCAAGGACAGAGAAGAATAGTGGAATTGTATGAAATCTGCAAAGCAACCAAGCAGTCGGTCAAGATGATGAGAATTATGATGATGATAAGAGTAGTAGTAATGTAAACTCAATTCATTTGTTTAAGACGTTAAAATACAATTGCAAGTCTCACTTTACATGCAACTTGGAATTGACTACTAGAATCATTCACATGGGAAAAAAACCTAAGT
>JANTCA010002053.1:0-11607 GCA_024741275.1 Chironex yamaguchii | reverse complement strand
TATGGCAACCTATTTATATGAAACATATAGCAAAACTAGCCAATCATAAACAAGAAAGGAAACAAAGAAAGAGAAAAGGGAGAAAAAAACATTATTGGAAGAGTCCAAGTGAAAAAATGAACTCTTTCTGCCTAAGTTTATCCTTAGTTGATCTGTTTTTTACACTTTTATGCATCTATAACCTCTTTAAATGTACTATTTTTGTTTGCAACTAGCATAACTATGGTACTTCTTGCAAGAAGAAAAAATAGTTGAGTTGCATGAGTTAATATGCCTCTTTCTTCTACAAATGATTACTCTTTGTTATTGGAGAAACAGGATTAACTTTATTGTCAAGGTTTCATGGAATTCTAATTTACGAATAAGCAGCAGAAATCTTGCAACCTGTTTGTTAACAAATTAGTCTCCGTGACACTTGATCAGTGATGGTTGGTGGGATTTTTTGTTGCTCTGGCAAATTTTCAGGAATTGGGTGTGGCCCAATATACTTTTAGAAGCAATGCCCATGTTTCCCATCAGAGATGCTACATGAGACAAAAAGCTTCCTTAGGTCTGTGGTGCTTGAGAACCTAGGCATTAAGTAAATCTTTGGTCAACAATGTTTGCTGTTAAAAACTAATTGAAGAAATTACAATTTTCAAAATTACCAGCATCAAAAATTAATAGTTTGCTGCTCATTTGTCAAAAAATCAATTTCATGTATGGTATCTCTTTTAGAAATAAATTTATATAACTATTTTGTAGACACTGGCATTTCTGATATATTCCTCTTGATAGAGATTAATAGAAAAACGTTCATGTGAACATACAGAAGCTATCAAATTAACCCTTAAATAGCTTAAAACTTTTTAAAGTTACTTATTAGCTCCTTAAAAATAAACTTAGCTCTTCTGTTTTTGAGATGAGCAAAAATATTAATCTTTTTAACCTGTCTCATCTCACCTCAGCACAAACCATGAAATGCATATAATTGACTGTGACTGGTCCAGCAAAAGATTAGTTGGTTCAATTGCATAATCATTATGACCATTATGGTCATCATCATCATCAACTGGTAACTGTGGATGCTTATAGATGTACTACAGAAGCAGCTCTTTGAGTCAATGGAACTTGAATCTCAACAATATAGGCCTACAGAAAATACATGATTGCCATCAGCAAGGCACTCTATTGTTGGTAAATTTAAATTAACCTTTGAGTACTATTCTTATTCTAGTTTGAAATATGATCATCGAATCCTTTAACACTGGCTTCAAATATTAACCACTAACATTACTAGGTACAAGTCCACCAGGTACTAACATTGCTTTTCAGTTGGACCCTTGACTAAAACATATTGAACAAGTGGAAATCTATGCCAAGTTTGACCAAAAGAGCCCAATGTATTGATTGATAAACATATTCAAAAATATATTGATAAACTCCTTCAACATCACTACAATAAATGATCCAGAATTACACAATTAAACTGTAAGTTTCATCAAGGTACCACATTTCCTAGCAATGCCATATTGGTAGTTGATGAATTGCATGAGCTGGCCTCTTTAGTTAGATTTTTCACAGAAAAATTGTCAATTAATCAAAACATTAAGTCTGGAGATCTCCCTCTCCAAAGGTCATAATAGCAGAACTTACAAAAAGAAAGGCACAATTGTTTCACTGTAGGTCCCCATGAAATGACATGCCAAATTACAGTGGCTATTGTTGCCACAGGGAGGGAAAAATTTTCCTATCCCTCTTAGCAGTTGGAAAGATACTGGATCATCAAAGGATCACTGACAGAAACACTCATAAGCACACATCATCTAGATTGTAAAGACTGGATGGATTTCTGTATTCCCAAAGCAAAATTATTTGCAAGTCGCTTTTTTTTCTATGGAGGGAAGGAGGAGGCATTGCTGAATGTGCCCCATTACAAGAGCTGCCACTGCTCTTGATAATGACTTAATTTCTAATAAAAATAATACAAACATTTTTAATTGCTAGCAAATGGACACATATTGGGGATAATAAAAATCAAAGAGTGTGTCTAAGTATTCACTTTAATAAAAGGATGTTTTTACAATAATGATATAGGTTTCTATACCGATAAATAATTCCTATACAGTAAGAAATGACAATGTTTGAAAGATAACCACATAATCTATTATTAGACCAATATAAGCTTCTTTGCCATTAACAAAAAAAACTATGTATGGTACTCACTGCCTGGTTTGTCTCTGAGACCTCAGGATCAACAAGTATATCAGGTGGTACATCCAATTTAACCAAAAATCGAGCAATATATGCTCTTTTCTTTAACTCTGTTACTCTTTCTAAAATCCATTGAAGAATAGGGTAGATGACAGGTTTATCCCCTTGAACAAGCCCTTGGCGAAATGCACTCCTGGAAGAATAAAATGTAATTTGGAAGTTCAAACAGTTCCATGTTATAAACGACCACAATACAGATATCTGCAAGTAATCTGCCTTCAAACTATGCATAAAACAATGTGCCATCCCAACACAATGCTTTGGCAATGGACATTTCAAGGTCCTGTTGTCAAATGCCATCATACTATCATGTCTTATGCTGAAAAGAAACAGTTTAATGCCACTTAGCCACTAAAAGCAATTAAAACAAGAAGTATACCAATGCACTAGAAGGAAAACACTTAGTACCAAAGGCAACACTTGCATTAAAAATTTACTTGACATAAGCCCAATGCTGGTTTTAATACACTTTAGGTTAGCTGACCAAAACCATACAAAAGAGTATGTTCTTTACTACATTGATTTGCATTAAATTCTGGAAGATTGCTACATGCAAAGCCTTAAAAATATGTTATCATCAAATAAAAATGTTTCAAGAATTAAATACTTTGCATAACATTTGTCACAAACATATGGCAAAATTTGGTCTACAGGCAACAATGTTGTATTTATGATGTCAAAAAGGATAAACATTCACCAACAATGAAGAATTAAACAAATGACTTGTCACAGGGAAAATCATTAGTAGACATATGAACCAAACTGTAAGATAAAAAGACAGGAATTCCAGGTCCATAACTAACCTAGGTATGCTACAAATGCAATGCTGTACTGCTTAAGCTCTACTCAAAAGGCTTTGGATTCAAATCTGCCTTGAGGCACCTTTGGCAAGTGCCTAACAAGCATATGCCATGGACCAGCCATGTGAGGGAAATTGAGTATGACAAAATTGTTAAGTGGCTGTTGGATTCCTAAACTAGCTCAATACCATAAAACATTGTGGTTGAGATCATGGATGTCCAATCTTGTTCAATCAATCATTTTCAAGAACTTCAAATTAGTTCTGCACAAGCTATTGTTGAGTACAATCTGCAGGCAGGCTCTGCAAACAATGTTCAGTTGAGTGACTGTAAATTGCCAAGGAAAAATTATGTAAATGAGCCAGCAAATGCTTAATAACTTATTTCATTTTCATTTCTGGCTTCCTTTTGAGTGTTGAGCTAAATTTGAAGAGAATGTCTTCTGCTGTTTTGATCCACAATTCTACTGGTAGATTGTTGCAGAAAATGGCTATTGCCTACTGGCTCATTGTATATTTTTATTGTTCAAGACATGTGGGGCTTTCCCTTGAGCCTTGTTTTAGCAAATGTAAATGTGTTACAAACTTTAGCGATAATACTTACAGGGTGTGCTACACACACCTAACTTATCCAGAAGATATGCCACTGTACAATTCTTCGACAATCTTCAACAGAAGAACAATGTCAACCACTAAACTAGCCATACCCTTTCAATACTACATCCTGAATTGTCTTTGTGTTCAGTGTCAGACTGAAAACCTGTTGCCAAGTTTCATTGAAAACCACTTTTCAACTATGTTCCATCTAGAAACTTTCAAAGCACTTTGTAGATGCCTTCTATAAAGCACTTAATTTAACTAACATGCTTCCTTGGTTAATACAGTATACAAAAATGGCAATTGACTTTGCTGGGGAATGTTCCAGGTCTTTCCATATACCATTAAATATCAAATTTCGAGAACAGTGACCAGACCAGAATACAAAACTTTATTTTATACAGAATAAAACTAAAAATGTTCAATGAGTCTCAGCTGTAAACTTGACTTACAAATTTCCAGAATCTGTCTTTGGCTTGTATTTTAAGATTCGTAAGAAGGCAAACATTCTAACTACCCTCTGCTCAGGGTCCTCCTGGCGGACATCTGATTCTTGCTAAAGAGACAAAAGAATCTAATTAAACATCAACTGATGATGAAATATCTAAATTTGTAATTATACAAATCAAGTACTGGTACTTAAAATTAAGTATACAAACAAAAATAATTTTTACCTAGCTTATTTACACTGACCACATTGACAAATTTAGCAATTACACACAAAGACAAAATGTATTGCATGTGTTAGAACAGGATTTAAAATTGAGTAGGAAGCAAAATTTGCATTTGATTAAGATGTGACATCCTTTCCTTCTCTCAATGCTTTTTACTTGTAAATCAAACAGACATGAAGGATTCTATTGCTTGATCTCAGAAACATTCAATAAAAATTATACACAAAAATGCTCTTCTGGTAGCTGTTGTCTGTGATAGCAGATAGGCAACCAGTAACGATACCTTTAAACAAGGAGCACATGATAGCACTTGAGCAAACAAACATGCATTAAGACAACCATTGAGAAAATTTGATCAATTTCATTTTGACTTCTAGATAGCATTGCACTTGAGTCCTTATAGGGTGGTACTCAAATAAGGGCCCATTCCTTTGCCATTTCAGTCATTTAGTTGCCCTTGGCTTGCAAACTTTTACAAAAACATCTATCAACATTCTGAAAACACCAAAATCATACCTATATTTTCAAACATATTCACATTTCCTGCCTTGGATTGCTAACAATTGTACTTCAATTTTTTGTTAGTTTATACTGAAAGTATTCAATGTATTCAGTGGTAACAGTTTTACAAGGATTTTTGGCAATAGACATGCTCAGGTTGTACAGTCAAAAAGAGAAGTATAAGACCAAGAAATGCAGAAAAGAAAACAAACTGGAAGTTCTATATACCTTGAAAACAATATACCTACCTGGGGGTTAATGTAAGCAAAGACATCATTTAGCACTTGCAATAACTGTATTGGTTGCAGTGAATCAAAGCTAGATAGTAAAGAAGTCATTAACATGTGATTATTGCAACAAAATACTTGTAGTAATCCCTAACTATATACTTTATATGTATGTGAAATATTAACGTCGATGCTTTACAGCACCAAAGTTAACTGAACTTGTATGCAGCTCTTCTCTGTCACCCGCGTTTCCAAAACATTGTACAAATGACTAGAAATAATTCAAATACAGGACTTCAAATAGATTGAGACTGTTGCGTTAACAAACGAATTGAAAGACTACTACGAGGCATTCAGTGCAATGACGTTTGGTTGATGACTAGGCTCTATATCGATATAAAAGAGTCCTCTGAATAATCGAGTTTGCCTCGCGTTTTCAGAAAGCTATCTTATATTCACGTCTCTAATACAGTAGTGGTATAGGTATTGTGTACTGTACGGTCATGATACTTAGTAATCCTTCATGGTTAAATGTACTTATTCTTCTTTCCTTACGCACGCTCAATATGATTAAGAGATCAAAATAAGTAGCCTAAAAAGTGAAAGACATACAAATTATACCTTATGAGATTGAAGTTTTTGCTAAACGGTGGTTTGTTGAGATTATCCACGACAAATTTCAGTTGTTCACTCATGATTATAGTAAAACCTTGAGTGACAGGGACTACTTTACAAAGGTAATTTAACTCTGATGCCAAAATGAATACGAATCTCCTAGAACTGCTGCCATGTTAACAACAACAACAAAATCTGTAAGTTAAAAAAAACATGTGCAAATGTCCCGGATATAACTTATAAATACAAGCTCATAGTTTACCATGGCAACGCAAACTGCCGAGGCTCCTTGACCGCCTGCTCGCCATCAGCGGGGAGGCTGGGCTCTATCTCAATGTGTATAAGACAGAGCCAATGGTGGTTGGTAGGGAGAAGCCAAAAAAAAAAGAAAAAGAAAAAAGAAGCCACAGTAGACGTCAGCAATGAAAGTGTGGAGGTCGAGGTGCTAATGGCCAATGGAGAGGTAGTGGAAAAGTAGACCTACCCAACTATCTCGGGTCAGTCTTCAACACTGACAACGATATGGCAACGGGGATGTGCCGATTCTTAGCCATCGCCCGTTCAGCTTAGTTCCTATCTGGAAAGATAAGAATATCCGCAAGCTTACCAACCTTCTCCTACTGCTATTTCCAATCTTTTTTTATGGCATCAAGTCGCAAGGTCTGACAAAAACAGATTAGATGCGGATTGACGCTTTTGAGCTCATTGCGTATTATCGGTTGCTGAGGATTAGCTGGACTGAAAAGATGACGAACAAACACGTTTGGGAGCAGATAAAAGGCACCTGGCGGCTGCGGGATTTTTGTGACAGGAAAAGCACGGGACTAACTGCACCATGACACACACGACGCATAGCAGCAAAAGAAGTGTGGTTACCTTAACGAACTTTTGATTGGCTCACCGAAGGTATTAAAGTCACAAATATATTCTACTCACCAAAGTTGTGCAAGGTGAGTAAAACATTTTTCGCCTAAGTCACTCGTGGAGTACAAATATCTATGAGTAAAATTTACTTACCTAATCTGCTGCTACTCTGGGGGCTGAGAGAGCCTTGGGGCTTAGTCCTCTGCCCCTCAGCTCTCTCAACTGGTCTGCGCCAGGTTTTTCTGGGTTGCTCCTGACTTTTATTCCCTGGGGTGTCCAGTGGCTTTCCAGCACTCCGAGCAATACAAGAGTACACTGAGGGTGTTGCCTGGTGTTAATCTCTTGGTCGCAGTCGTCATCAGTGGTCACCTTACTGTCCGGGTAGTCGTCCTCTATTGGCTTGCGGTTCAACGTAGTATTGGCTATCTTCACTTCTGCTGGACGTCCTGATGCCTGTTTGATAGAAGCTTCAGGTCATCTGCATGGTCTAGGACTCCAGGTTCTCTGGGACTGAAGTCAGGGTCCACTGGATTCCCTGTTGCTTTCCCCTTGTCTTGAGAAGTCCAAAAATTTATGAGTAAGGTCCCTTTTCTCAAACTCGCCTTAGAAATAAACAAGTAATCGACTGGCACAGCCGAACATACTTGATATCACGAGAAGAAAAGGAAAATGGTGCCCTTTGCAAAGATTTTCATGCCATAATATTAGCGTCAAAAATTTGAAGATCTTGATGACAAGAATTTCACAGAGCTAAGGCCCAAGAACTCCGGCTTTAAAGTTCTATGTACGCTTCTACGTTAACAAAGACTACAGCACATAACCCAGCTATAACCATCCGTTTTATTCAATGAGACAAGTATCGAATAAAAAATGCATATATTTTTATAATATTTATATCTAACACAACTGAGTCTACACCAAGCAGGATAGTTAGCACTAAGTAGAGGCAAAAACCAGAAAATTTACAGCAGTATCCATACCATGGCAGACAGATAACAAAAGATGGAAGGAAGCTGAAAGAAGTGAAGAGACGAATTGAACTCCTGAAGTGTTTAGTAATTTTTCTTGTGTTCTACGGTTGTGACACGTGGACCTGGAATAAGAAGACTTGTTGAAATGTTGTGTCACAGACAGAAGCTTAAGCTTACTTGGGTACATCGAATTAGTGATCAACAAGTGCTAGAAAGAGCAGCTAAAGAGTTTTAGGAAAAGAAATAGCCGGGAGAAGGATAAAATTTGCTGGACGTGTTATAAGAGGAAGCACAGTAAAACTGGAAACAGCAGTGACGGAGTGATCTATAAAGGATGCAAGACAAAGACAAAGGCAGACAAGGCCAAATAATTTGAAGATCTGAGCTGATACATGACAAACGGAGAAATTAAAATAAATACTAAAGACAGAAGAAGATGGCAAATCGTAGCTGCCTTTTTCGAATCGAGGACGGGACCTGACAACGACAACAAATGGACCAAAGATTTTGAATGACGGGTAACCAAGGTTCGAACTCGCGTTTTGACAATTTCTGGTTTAAGTGCGTATTTTATAATCAACACAATGTACAAATTGTCAATGATAAATTGAATTCAAAAGAAATTGAATTCAAAGGAAATCGTTATTATTATTACATCTAGAACTTTCTTGAAAATTTTATTGACATCTAAAACCTTGCTGAAACCTTACCCTGTGTTACAGGAACAAGACTAATGCAGTATCTAATGAAGCTTTTAGAAAGTTCTACTTGCTTCTATTTTCTTCTTAAAGCTTCTAGAATGTTCTGTTATGTTCTGTAGCATTCTATACTGTTCTGAAAAGTTCTATTGGCTTCTAAATGGAATTCTCAAGCCTATGATAGATAAGCAGCTTCACAGTTCTATCTAACCTCCTGCACCTGAAGAAGACATACAGTGCGAGAGGAAGAAGGTCTTGAACACCTTACAAAGGACACCTTTTTCAATACATGAAATTCTCAAACAGTTTTACGTAGACGAGAAAATGATGCAAACTTTGTAACCTCTAGAGAAACAAGTTCAGAACAATTATTTTTCGACAGCACTGCTAGATTTGAACATATGTTTTCTCTTATTCAAACAACCGTTATGGAAAACACTGTTCTTGTTATATATATTTTTGAGTCAACCAGGAGCGGATTCCCATTCCCATTGGTGAAGGTCCATATTCTCATTAGTGAAGGTCCATTTTTAGTTTTGCTCACGAAAACCTCATATAATATACTAGTTTTGCTGTACAACATTAAAATCAATGGAAAAATGGTGACATTATACTATGTCTTGCGACATTATTTAAACTGTTAAACCTATTTTGTGAGTTGTTCATAGCATGCTTAACTATGCCCAGACAAAAGCCTACTTCTCCAAATCCATTTATACCTGCCCATGTTTCTAATGTGGTTTACCTGTGAGGTATCACCAAAATTCATAGAGGAAATCTCCTTGTGACTAAACGGCTTAAATAACCAATAAGATTTTGTGCGAAACTCAAATATATTTACCATAAATTATGCCTGCATGCGCCTACGAGTTAACAATAAAGTTGTACCACTAAAATTTTGTTATAAATGTCAGCCAAAATGGGGATTACCATGAGCTGGAAACGTACATGAAGAATTAGGGGGAAAAATGATTTTGCAAATGTTGCGAACATGGACTGTCCCTCTCATCGAAATTTGAATGTCATTGATAAGATCGGGATGACTCTACTGTGAAAAACTGAGAGATTGCACCACTGTGGTATCTTGAAGAACAAGGAACAGCGCTAGCCTATGTGTTAGTGGTAGATTGAAAGATCTGTCCTCGTCGCAGTGTTACAAATTAGTGTTTATTTCAGCATCATCTAGAAGTGAAACGATGGACCTTCTAGAATAGAAACTTTAAGTAGTTTAACAAAGGAGGATGACTGGAGATATCAAAATTGAAAATCTCGAACATGGGCAATCCCTTGACGTAGGGTTCTTGCTTATTTGGTAAGGCAGCCCAGTCTTATCAAAACTATATTACCCAGCAACAGTCCTACCAATGAATCTTTGTTACCTAAAATCTCTTGATTTATAAGTCTTCTTACTGTATTAATTTGCCTATTTGCATGTATTTATTTGCCTATTTTGAAGATTATTTTAATAAGGGGCTTTTAGATCTTTTACTTAATTTACTGCTGACCTGTCAATTACCTTGCTCAAGGAGCAGTGACTAATACATCAGATAGTATTACCTTAGTCAGGTCAACCGTGCCCATCTCTCAAATATACAACACACGCTACTGTGAGGCATAGGTATAGGCGTGGCATAATGGGCGTGGTAAGCGGGCGTGGCCGGAATCTTTGAATTTTCCGAGTGTAAGATTTTGCACTGGATCCGCCCCTGATATTAACTTATTTCAAAATCCATTCGGGGTGTACCAATCAAGGGCGAAGTCTTTTTAAGTTAGCAGGTGCAATTGGGAGGCCTCTATGAAGGTAATTATTTTCGGAGGACACACGATCCTTGTCCCCCGACCGCTAGACCATAACATATAACATCTACATAGCTTCAGTTAGCCTCTCTCTCATATGTTGTTCATTTAAAGTAACAACAAAACACGTTTGATGAAACACGCTTCGTGGCCACATTCCATGTTATTTATCTTATTATTGGTATTAACAAACTTAAGCAACCCCTAAGGTCGGAAGGAACTATATGCACTTGTGGGTTTATGACAGTAACAATGGAAAGAAAAGGTAAGAGGTTATCTTTCACATAATAGACGGTACACTGGAGCTCGCTATGCCAACCCCAAGTCACCGCCAGACTGGAGTAGGACAGTTTTCAAACGAAATCTTGGCAAAACAGGAGAGAATTTTAAGTATGCGCCTCTCTGCAAGTTTGTTTGTCAAGTGTGTACATTCAAACTTCAGACACAAAACATTTCTGTGGGAATCCTTTTACAAGCCGTTGGGGAAACCCTGTTACTTGGGATTAATGTAGTCATAGAGGAGCATCAATACCGCACTGTGCGTCTTGTGTCTTGGCCTGGCACAATACCCATGTCACGCCGAATAGGGAGGGCGATTGCCATACGCAGTAGCCTAACAAGGCCCCTTAATAGTAAAGCAGCACACATTTCTTAACGAAAAAACGCCAAGATTTATCTTCCGCCTTCGTTGCCTTCAAGGCAAGCAACCATTTTGGGCTTTTAAACCATTTTGGGCATTTAAACCATTTTGGGCTGTCTAACTTGTTCTGTTCTCCCTGCATCAGTTTCCATGTCTCACATCCATAGAGTGGAACAGACAAGACAAAGCTCCTGAAAAGATTTGCTTTTGTCTACGGCTGGTGTTCCTGGCCTTACAAATGATGGATAGTCGCTTCATCTGTCCGCTGGCTAAGGCTACTCCTTTCTTGATATCAGCTGTTCCCCTCACCATCCTGGGTCATACTGGCTCCCAGATAAGTGAATCTTTGAACTTCTTCGACTTCACTGTCTCCAGCCAGATGTAAATGAACTCATGGCTTTTAGGGGGAAGGATCCATGGATGTACTGCTGGTTTTGTGCTTGTAAGTTGCTTTGTTCTTTGCATACCAAAATGTCCCTCAAGAAGTTGTTTTGGAACACAACAATGAATTCTGGCTGGAGTAACTATGCTTGAGCCAAAACTGAACATCTTTCCTTTACAACCAGGCTTCTCTGCTAAATCGTAGACAAGTTTTTGTACTTTAATCCTTTGTTGATTCTTTAGTGAGAGAATTATAATCAGCTGCTGTACCCTTGTTCCTAATATTATTTACAGCAGATGCCATTTGCAGATCATCAATACTTTGATTTCCATGAAACTAATGGTTCCTAACAGCAAGGAGGCAACTCAGTGCATTGGGATTGAATCATTAAACTGTTTTCTGGTACTCAATTGTATAATTGAACTGATTAATTAGAAATGTCATTAAAAGAGTCTATTTGAATTAAGTAAAAGTGTTTCCTTTCCTAGTTTAAACATTAACACAAGTGACACCTGGATAAGTACAAGAATGAAATAGTGTCTGTAGAGGAACAAGTAAACATTTGTAGTTTGTGTGTGTGTGTGTGTGT
>JANTCA010002052.1:0-11608 GCA_024741275.1 Chironex yamaguchii | reverse complement strand
TAACATTGACAATTGATTTCTACGACCCCAATTTACCCAAACAAGTTAAAAGCAAAAAAGGTGTAGGTCCACTTTAATGCTAAAATCTTGTTTCAGGAATTATGTGTTAACAAGCTTGGTACAACCAGATTTGGTAACCAAGTGGGGAATTTTTTGGCAAACATGCAAAGTGCTAGCGAGATCAAAATTCCTAGGTGCTTGTATCACCATGACAGTATAGGTGCTTGTGTCACCATGACAGTAAGGAAGTCATCAGCTGTCAGTTGCATGGATTTGTGGATGCCAGCTGCAAGCCTTATTGTGCAGCAGTGTACTTTGTATATGAAATACCCTCAGGATGCTACCCCAGATTAATCTGTTCGAAAACAAGAGTGGCACCACTGAAAAGATTAACCGTCCCTAAGCTGGAATTAATGTCGGCCAGAGTACTAGCTACCTTGATGAATACCGTTCACAAGGCATTGTCCTGCCAGGTAAAAATTGACATGGTTAGATACTGGCTTGATAGCAAAACAGCACTTTATTGGATAAATAACCAAGGTGAATGGAAGCAGTTCGTACAGCATTGTGTGAACGAGATTTTGAACTTATCAGTCAGCTGTAACTGGGGACACTGTGAAGGTATATGCAATCACGCTGATTTGGCAAGGCGGGGTATCGCTCCACTCTAACTGTTTTAGCAAACAACATACTTTGGTGGGAAGAGCTAATTTGCTTTCAATGGGAAAGGATTCCTGGCCTACAGAACTAGTTCTAGACCATGATTTAGATGTGAGTACAGAGGGTAAAAAAGACCACAGCCTCTCACGTCCTCTCTAGATGGGGGACCAGAGAACCGGGTTTAAGTGTTGCAAATGATATTGAGAGATATAGTAGCTTGGGGAAGCTATTGCGCAGCACAGAATAGGTCTTTCCATTTGCAAAAAACCTAAAGGTCAAGAGTGAAGAGCACAAATTATGTTCGTTGGAAGGCCCTGAAGTACACAGTGCAGAAGTTGCGTGGATTTGTGAAGCACAAAAGATTGTCAAGGCTAGACCTGATTTTAAGACTTTGACCTATCAGCTTGGGTTGTTTGAGGAAGAAGGTATAGTCAAATGCAAAGGTATCCTGGGGAATTCTGACTTGGAGTATGTAACTACGTTTCCCATACTGATTCCCAATGACCATAAACTGAGCAGGTTCATTGTAATGAGAAGTCACCAAAATGTTTTCCACTGTGGGTTGTGGTCTTCTCTCACAGACCTGCAGCCACGGTTTTGGGTGCTAAAGGGAAGGCATGTGGTAAAGAAAGTTATAAGTAGATGTGCTACATGTAGAAGGCGACAAGGTAAGCCTCATGCATGGCCTAAATTGGCAGATTTGCCAAATTTCAGAGTCAAAGAGACCCCACTATTCATGGATGTTGGTCTAGATCTTACAGGACCCCTGTACTGCAAGATGGCCGATGGTAACGTGGATAAGTGATATATTGGTCTATACACATGTTGCACCACACGTGCTGTCCATCTTGATTTAATTGTTACAATGTCAAGTGAAGCATTTATGTGTAGTTTCGGGCGTTTTGCTGCACGTTTGGCAATACCAGCACTGGTTATATCAGATAATGCCAAGACATTCAAATTCGCAGCCATCTTCTTCCAGAGGCTGCATGACGATGAAAGGGTCCTGGCATTCTTACAAGATAAGTGCATTGAATGGATATGCAACCTGGAACACAGCCCTTGGTGGCGAGGGCTGTTTGAGTGTCTAATTGGCAGTGTCAAGCAATGTCTACGGAAGACCTTGGGTTATGCTAGGGTGACATATGATGAATTGCTTACTATACTAGTAGAAGTTACCACTTTTGATAAACCAGACGTCGATTCCAAACTGGAAAACTTCATGAACCCTATACAGCACACCCTTGACTCACATGCTCCTCAAAAATAAGTCACGATTCGTGGCAGACCCTGTCCATTTGTCAGCAAAGAAATCAAAGATATGATGAAGTTTAGAGATATTCTTCTCAAAAGGTTCGTACAAACACGTGATGAGACAGATTGCTGGAATTTCAAGCAGCCTCGAGACCAGGTCAAGAAAATGCTACATGATGTCAAAAACAATTACACGTTCCATGATGTCCAAGCTAACAAAAACTACTCCAGAGTACTGTGGAAGGTAATCAACCGTGCTGTTCCTTCCAAAGAAAACCAACAGTCCTCTTATACCAAAGACCTGTCAACCATCATCAACGAATTTAACCTGTTTTTCTCAAAAGTTGGTCAAAACACACCTGATGGAAAAAGCAACTTAACAGCCAGGCTCTGGCTATTGGATACCAATCCAAGCTCTAACACTTCAGGTCTTTTCAATCTAAAATCTGTGTCATGCGAAGAGATCTGCCGAGCTGTCAAATCGCTACCAATGGATAAATCTCCTGGTCCAGATAAAGTAAGAGTTCGTGTACTCATAGATTGACTTGATGTTATACTAGGCTCATTAATCTATATCATCAATTGTTCTATCCTAACCAATTCTTTCCTGGCTAAATGGAAATTTCCTTGGTAAATGGAAAGCAGAGGTCGCCCAATCTTGAAAGATGGAGATCATGAAGCAGCAGCAAATAATAGACCAATCTCACTTCTACCCATAGCTTCTAAAGTTTGCGAAAGAATTGTCTTAGATCAAGGTAACAGCTTTCTCAAAGAAAATAAGCTACTTACATCGCATCAAAGCGGGAACAAAAATCTCATTCAATAGAGTTTTGAACATATTCCTCACAGGCAACATCCTTGAAGCCATGAATGACAAAAGTAGTAATCGGGCTTGTGCTCTTAGACTTTTCCAAGGCCTTTGACAGTATAAACCATAAATAACTGTCAGAAAAACTTTCAACTATTGGTGCCTCACCTTCAACTGTTGAATGGTTCAGGAGCTAATTAGCAATCGCTCTCAATTATCAAAATTTCTACCTGTTACCCATGGTGTTCCCCAAGGTGCAATCCTCTCGCCATTACTGTTTTGCATTTACTTGAATGACTTACCATCGACAATGACCTCTTGCCAAATTGAGTCTTATGTGGATAATTCAAAGCTACTTCTATCATTTCAACTTAGTGATATAGACCAGTCCATCCTAAAGCTCGAACAATGGCTTTGTGGGTTCTACTCGACCCTCATTTAACCTATGATCATCACATCATAAGCATATTATCATCATGCTTTTTCAAGCTTTCTCAGATTAACCGGGACAAGAAAAGTTTTGACAAGGAAACTTTTCAGCTTCTGATAGAATCAGTCGTCTTCAGTAAAATGCTATACTATTCTTCTGTCTACGGCACAGAATATAAACAAAATACAGTCGATTCAAAACTTTGCATGCAATATCATCACAAACTCAAAGAAATCCAACCATGTGACACCATTGCTAAGTCATCTGAACTGGCTCCCTGTTCGAGAACAATTACAATATAGAGACTCAATCTTATCATTCAAATGCATAAATGGTACAGCTCAACAATATCTCACTAGCAAATTTAAAAGGCGCTCAAAAATCCACACTCGTAACACACGGAACGCATATACTATACAAATACCACTCTTTAGAACAGCAGCAAGCCAACGAACCTTTGCTTATAAAGGCACAAAAATTTGGAACAACCTGAACGCTGATGTTAGGGAAAACACAAACCTAGCTTCAAAAAGACTTTGAAAAGCCAGTTGTTGAACTCGTTTCTTAAGGACTCCAGCATATCTGAGTGACTTTTATATCATTTTTATAATTTTTTTTATCAGTCACTTTGTCAAGTTTTCTTGTAAATAGTCTAAAAAACCATGATGGAAGATCCTATTAAAGTAACTAACTAACTAAATAAATATAGATAATAAATAAAGTTGAGGGAATATTAAATGCCAGACCGCTAACACATGTATATGATGATGTTCCGTGTCAGCCAAATCACTTGTTGTTTGGAAGGTCACTGCCCACTAAAGCTGACCAATACAAAGGTATTGATGTTGACCAAGAATTAAGTGCCTTTACCAAGCGATTTACGTAGTTGATGCAGATACTTAGCCAGTTTAGGGCTCGCTGGAAGCATGAGTATTTAGTACATTTGCGAAAGCATCATACGAATTAGTTTGGTAAAAGGTTACTGATCAAAGTTGCTGATATTGTCCTTTTACAGGAAGAAAACAAGAAACGAGGTCTGTGGAAAATGGGTAGGATCGACGAATTATTCAGATGTGAGGACGGCATTACTAAGGTGGCCAAGTTAATTGTGTCATCTACTAGTTAACCTCAAACATTGTGACGACCTGTAGAGTGCCTTGTTTCACTTGAAGTTAGCAGTGATCAGGTAGACAGTCTTAGCTTAAAGGAGAACGGGAATGCAGTAGGGAAGCCAAATGGGCACGTGCGATGCACGGCAGCATTGGATTCACAGTGGAAAACTCGTAGTATGCTTGATTCCTAAAAAGTCAAGCGTGGAGGGTGTTGAGTTTCTTAATGTGTTTCAGGTTGTTAAACTTAACAACTTTTTCATTTGTAGATAAGAAAATATTTAGTTTGCATACGCGCAATTATTCACTCTTAAGTATGTGAGTCACTGTATATTTACACACAGCCTCGTTTTCATGTAGAGAGATCAGGAAACATGGGTTTGGGTTTGGCCGTTTGACGCACTTTAAAGACGTGTCGAAAATGAGTTTGAAATATTTTTGCGTTAAAAGTAAATGAATTTGATTGAATTTCATTTGTATTAAACATAAATAAGAGCAATTTCTCCTGTAAAAGGCGAGATGTACATTGACTGTATGTTGGAAGGCTGAAATAGATGATTTTCACTTATCTGTTGACTCTGGAGTTGCGGTATATTATGAAGTCTCGAATATCCTGAACTAGCGTTGCGTCTGTGGCATGAAGTCGCTATAACAATGGACAGAAGAAGAATCTTGGACATGGCCACCTATTTTTAACTGGTGTTGTACGACACAAATTAGTTTGTAATCATTCACAAGTTTCAGACATGATATAAGTAATTTGGCGAAGTTGAGAAAGTCATGGCACAGATGAGAAACGAAAAATTTTCTTACGAATCTGACAAATCTGACAGGTTTTTGAACAGAGCCGCTACTGGCCCCCTGTCACACCTCACACACACCCCAGCCGGCCACTCTGGCAGGCCTTGAGTCCTTATGACAATTTGAAGAGACAGCGCTGTTGTCGAACTGGTAAATCTCAAGAAATCCTCCCTTCGAAGGATACACTACAGTATTTATACATAATTTACAATCGGAAAGACGCATAATACAATATATACATAACAGTTTCTACTGTGCATGCATACGGGTATTATCACGATGACAATTTAAGAGGTCAGATGTTATAACAGTGAAATAGTCCTGCTACAGATCCACACCTCGATGACTAAAAATTAGAGACTTTCTCCGCCAAGGAGCTTATGTTTTCATCGGAGTTTGTTTTTTATTTCTTTGTTTGGTTGCTTGGTTTGCATTTAGCAAAATAACTCAAACTGTTAAAGACGGATTTTGGCCAAATGTTCAGGATAGCTCAGAAATAGGCTAACCTAAATGTAATTAATTGTTGGTGGTGAAAGATAAGCCAACAATAAACAAGAAGACAAAGAGATCCTCTTATACTGTTATCTCTTAGGGATTAACAAGCAAAGTACTACCCAAAATAGCTACCTCAAAAGCCCTGTGAACAACTTACCAGGAGATCATCTAGGACATGACCCCTTTAATGATACTTTAATGATACTGGCTTGGCGAAGGTTTGCACTGACGGAGTCCTTGTTGTTTGAAATTTATAATTAAATTACAGCAAGTGTATCGATTGCAGTAAACTACAAGACTACTAACAACACGTTAGAGAAAATATATCTTGATATAAAGATATAGGCATTTAAGATAACCTCCACGCAAGCCGCCTTCCTAGTGGGATATGGGTACACCTTATAAAGACCTCAAAGGCAACTATGGTGCTTGAGTACCTCGCATGCAACAGGAAAAGGCTCATAAATGTATTTGCAGGCTTGTGAGGAGACATCATACATATTTTTTCGGCATTGCTTCCAAGTACGTGCCAAACTCATACAAGACAGTGGCCAAATCAGCGTTCATAGTGACAGCAAGGTCAGCTGGAGCAGTTTCAGTATTAGGCACAACAAAACTTCGTCCACAGGCTGCAGGTGCAGGAGCAGGAGCCACAACAATCCTCTTGATATTAACAGCACGTGGCAGATTTTTGCTAGTCTAGGGATTGCATAAAATCAGGAGATCAAAACGATTAAATGGATGTCCATTAACCAGATATTTTTCGAGTAGTTTGCGGACCATAATACATGTAGCACCCATAGACTTAACAGAACCACTAACAAGTCGATGGGAGCACCCCACGTGGAATGGCTAGACGGTAAACCGGGAAGGCATCACCCATGTTTATGCTATGCTAGAAGCCTTTAATGGCTTACTTTAGAGAGTTTGGTAAGTGGAAGATGTAGGGATATTTGTGCAAAAAGGACTTGAATTTGGACAAGATTAAAGGTGGTATGTGCGCATAACTAGCCGTGTCTAAATCTAATGCCTGCAGGAGTTGGTCGAACAAGTCTGGAGAGGCAGATGGAAGGGTTGGGATTTTCGAAGGGGGAAAGGAGTTGTCCTGTTCGACACTGTTGTTTTCGAGAAAATTGGACAACACTGATGAGTCTAAGTCAGGACGTGTAACATGTTCTTGTGAGATGGGATATATTGCACCGAGAAACATGTGAAAACAGAGTTTGACAGATTGAACTTCAGATTGAACACCCATTCTGGCAAAGGTATGGCAGTGAGACTATGCCCACTTTGAGTTGCCAAAACAGCAAAACAACAAAGGTGAACTGGATAACGGGGCCGAGTGGGAGTAGGCTGGTAAAGCCTGCAGACACTACGAGTTAGAGACGCGAGGAGAGAGATACCAAGGAATGCCAGACATTTGAGGCAGTTAAAATCAATGGAACCACTAATGGTCAGGAGCCCTGGAGAAAATTGAGAGCTCCCGAGCCATAGTGGGATAACGTAGGGGAACCCATGTGAAGCCCATGTGACAAAGAAATGCGAACTTCCCGTTCACATAGGGGAGGAATAGGACTTGAAAGACAAGCAATATTGGCAGTAGGACTACTGTAAGGCTGCTGGCTTTCCAAATTAGCAAAAGCTTCTGCTGGATTAGAATCATAACAATGGAGTTCAAAATTCATGGCAAAATAAACCTTCTTTTTTATGAAGGTGGTTGTGGTGAAACAAAATAGGCCAAGTTAATTGGGGGACAGCAAGCATTGTAGAACGGCCGAGTTGCCAGTCTCCTATACGTTGGGCTCTTGCACAATGGGCGACAGAGAATTTATTTACAAATTTTGATACCTGAAGAGTCCTATGAAGATAGGCGAGAATTCGTATGATGATGGTCCGCAAAGGGCGCCTTTTGCCTGAACGGCTGCATCGAAAACAAGGCTTGGGACTTCGAAGTACTGTCTACGGCGTTGGATGGCATCTGTACCAAGGATTCCATACATTTGGCAACTGAAATGACTGTTGCAAAGCTGGAAAACGAGGAATCCCGATTGAGAAGTTCTTTGTCAATGGAGGGCTGAAGTTTTAGTATGAAGGAATGTATTAACTCCACTTCACCCTCATTGCAATTGTGTATCCCAGGAATGAGTTCCTCCAGGCTATGTCAAGTTTCCAGAAAACGATGGGAAAAGTCAGCTATCAATTCCGTTTGCTGTTGCCCCATGGTTTAATACCTGGTAATAAGTTCCCAATTCTGTTGCTCCTTCGAAATTCCGCATTGTTGGATGAAGAGAGGAAGGCAATCGTGGTAAAATGGATAGTATTCTTCGTTGCATGTGTGAACAGTAAGCTTGACAGCATTGGTAACTTAATAACTTTATAACTGCAGAAGGTCAAAGGCACGCGCATCCTTCCGACATTGCTGTTTAAGGTATGTGATCCAAAATTTCCCTTGAACTCCCTGCGAGGAAAGGACATTGGTAAGTTGCCCAGCAAAACAGTCCTAGTTCTCGTAGCCAGAAAACTCCTTGAGTGTCAGCTGCGGGAGACGGAGTGTATGAGAAGATCCGGCTGTATGGCGCATTGAACAAAATAACTCTTGAACGCCAGTGGGTTAGATCTTTGACAATAACGGCAAGGCCCTAAACGAAGCCAAGAACTTCTTCGTAAGTCAACATATTAGGAGATTAGTCAGGGAAAAGTCTCCGTAAAAGGCAAACGGGCCCTCCAACATTTTTGTGTCAGGCTCTGAGTCACTCTGACAAATCAAAGAGACAGTGATTTTGCCTAAATTCTGAAATCTCAAGAAATCTTCCTTTCACAGGGTACACTTACTTTCTAATTAAGTTACGATCTAAAAAACACATAATACAATATATCAATCAGTTTCTACTGCACATGCCTACCAAAATTCACACGATAACAATAAGAGGTCAGATGTTACAAGAGTGAAATGATCCTGCTACACTATGACTCCCCTGAAAACGACTAGTTTAAAAAGCAGTTTTCTCGACATAATGTTAATACTGCACTTCTTCGATAATCTGGTTCCTGTGGGCACAGGCCTTTCCAGGATTGATAAGGATAATCAAAAAAGACCTGTTAATTTTAAACTGTTATATTGTTGCAAAAAAGGATGTCATAAAATGGGGCTCATTACCAACTTGGACTTCCTTTACGTTTTTATTGCTGTCTGTTACTAATTCCAAAATCAGAGTCACTGATATTAGGTGTTTTAAATTTAGCCAGCGAAATTTAACAAGTTTCCGGATAAATGTACTCTAACATACTTTGTCATTACCAAAAAAGAACATGATCGTTTAAATTCTTATAAACTTTTGAGTGCCTATTTCTTATTGTAGCCAATTTCCTCCCAGTTTTAACAAGATACTTAGCAGATAAAATATATCTTCACCATAGCTCATAAACATTGCAAAGCGGTCATTCGTAATGCTAAGTCAGCCTATGAGTCGCATATTCACAATGAATATCCTCATAGAAAGTTGTCTCTCGTGACTTCTGGTGAATCATCAAAATTAGATGAGGTAAGAAGTAGTACATCTTTCCTCTTTTTATTAAACTAGCTGTCCTGACGGATTAAACTAAACTGATTCTTCAGCCTCAAATTTTTTTCTCACTCACTCTTAATGGCATTGGTCAAGCTTTTAATTATTTTCTTCTGAAAATTGACGAACTCTAACTAAGCTGACGTATCTCTAGAGCTAAAGTTGAAGCAATCATAGCAAGATTCTCCTAAATCAACTGGATCTGATGGTATTTCAGCTCATACTCTTAGGAAATGTTCTCCAAGTTGTCTTGAACCCAGAGATCTGTTTTCTTATTCAGAATATGGCTTTCTTGCTAGTAGGTCTTCTGCTGATCTTCTCAATGTCATTTGAGAACTTTCCAGTGGTTCATTAGACTTGCATCAAACTCTAATCTAGATGCAGTGAATCTTCTAAATTGCCGTAAAATATATTATTGCAACATCTTTCCTGAAACTTTGGACTTTAGATGTTACTTCTAACTTGTTTGACATCCAATACTTTACGTCTCATGTTCACTGTTATCTGTCTTTAATGAGTCCATTGTAATTACTGTCTAGTAGATTTAGACCATGTAGATGACTTGTAACCTTAAATGCAATGAACGATTTCCTGTTTCATGGATAGTGAATAAGGATGACACCTTCATAGTTACTCTGAAGTAGCTTAACCAGTATGATTATGCACGTGAGCAGTAATCCGTTACTACCTTTGGTAGATTTACCAATGTCTAAGAGTAGATCCTACATTTATCATTCAAACTTTCAGGAAAGGTAAGAAAGAGACATAACCACTCATTTTTAAACATACCTTTTAAAATTCTGCTGAAATACCAAACAAGCAAAAAGATATTGTACAGGGTTTAACTTTCATCAAAACACTTAGTACAAACACTGAACTATCGGAACGAAAAACAGCAATTTCATGGATTCATTATTTTCTCAACCTTCGTTGCTAGAATGTCAACAAATTTGTACAAATCTTCAGTCAAGAAATTGTCAATTGCATTGCATTGCATTGTTCAAGCTTAAAAGAACAAAGTAGGAGTAACGTCATCTCGATGTCATGATCGAGAACCTGTTAAGTCTTATAAATTCTTGATTAAGAGAAATTGTAGCCAAGCATAATATTGGCAATCGAAAGACCATAAACAAAATAGAAACTTAGAGGTTACGTGTCCTTTACCATTTGAAAACGGTAAAAGAAACGAAATAAACATTTTATGAAATTCTCAAAAGTATATCTTGTGCATCTATGTAGTTTCGTAGCATAGAAACAAACATATGATAGTAGCCTTTGTTGTTGCCTGCCAAGAGTGGTAATGATTGTATTAAAATTAGAGTTTAGGTTGCCTCTTTCTCTGCCTTCTAAAATGCAGTGGAGACTATTCACTGCTTAAGCCAAGTAAACTATGATCAGCTACTGCAGTGCTTACTTGCTTATGCCAAAAAGTAATGTTTTTAGTCATGACTGTGTGGTGTGCCTGTGTTCATCTATCTGTTCAAGCGTTAACTTTTGAGTACTTTAATCTAGAAACTGCAATTAAGTATTGAAGTTGCTTTTATAATATCTAGATTGGGCTGGAGTATCCGGATCTTAGGGTTAGGCTGAAGATCACATGCCACTCCCCACCCCCCAAAATATAATTTTTCCTTTCTTCTTCTTTTATAAATTCATCCGAACGACCTGATGCTATTAGCACCGAGAACAAAAGAAGTTCAGACACGAATGAAAGCTGATTGACAGGGTGGAGATGGCAGCTATAGCTTGGTTAAAACTTGAATGATGGCATGTATGTATATTCTTTTGACAAGAGGGCGGCGGACCTTCGACTGGAAGGCAATCCAATTTTTAACTCTCCTTGCGACGGCTAATCTTGGCATCTGTAAAGTAATTCTTCTTCGACTGATGTATTTCCTTTAAACACTTAAAAAAGCGAAAATCCTTACAACGAAAAGTCATTACTTAGATAGAGCAATTATGTATTTGTTATCAACAGTGTCTTAGTTCTTTAATCCTTGTCTAATTTCTAATTATTTATTAATTCTAGGCCGCTTCTTTTCAAGCCGGTTCCATATGACCGGATTGAGCGGCAAGATAAAGACAGTTACGTAACTAAAAGAAAAAGAGCATTATTCATCTGTTAAGTGCTCACCAAAGAGCAATAAATGAAAGATGACCTTATCGAGATAAATAAATCTATAAACCAAAGTGTTGTGAAGCAACTCGTTTTAAAATGGATAGATTCAACAATACGTGGATAGAAAATCAAAAGAACTTGAAACAAGCACCACCAATGATATTCTACTTTATGGGAACTTTTATCACAACAGTAAGCATTTTGTCAATTATATTGAACGGTTTAATTATTGTTGCTCTAATTCGTTGCAAGAACAAAATCGGAGCAATGGGAATTATCACCCTCAGTCTCGCCTTTGCGGATATTATTGGTCCTACACTTGCTTATCCTTTATCTTCCATTTCTAATTTTTTTCGAGTGTGGATTTGG
>JANTCA010002051.1:0-11609 GCA_024741275.1 Chironex yamaguchii | reverse complement strand
TAACTACGGTTGTCTCTGATTGTGTCACCTTCGTCTATACTGGACTTACTTGCACTTGGGATTAGTGTTCTTCCAGTGCATAAAATGTGTCAATCCCCTGCTTTGCAGATTGAGCAGGAGTGCTCTTTGTTTTTGGCTATTGTGAAAGAGGATCAAATTAACAATAGCTGTTTGTGAAGCAGGGCCAAATACAGGATCCCATGGAAGAAGCTAAAGCAATCACAGTTTTTTTGAACTATAGCCACAGAATGGGGGGCCTACCAATAAAATGAAACTGTTTTTTGAATCTCTGAAAATTGTTGGTCCTACTGAGCAGGACATGCAGGACCTTTGACTTCGCCACTGCAAATTTGCCTACTCAAAATTTTGCTCTTGCACACCCGAGATCTTCTTGGAAACTGCCATACTCTGCAGTTGGAGTGGTAGTCATTCAAATTCATAGGTAGCTATGCAGTTTAGTCATGATTTAAGTAATACACAGGAAAGATTGTTAACAAGCTTGCACAAAAATATGACTGCAGAGATGAAATGTGGCAATCTTACACCAAAAAATCAGACAACAAAAATAAAGTCACGTGATTTGCTATACCCAGAACAATAGTCAGTTTGGCAAATTGTCATGGATAATAATCAGGAATTTCAATGTGCCAGGAATTATAAACACAAGTGCCTTAATCCTGTGTTAAGCAGATGCTGAAAGCAGAGTTAAAAGTAAAGACATACAGAGGTAATGATGCATGTAGGTGTATGATGAAAATGATTTCAATGTCTTTATCATCACAGTATAGTCTGATCAGAGCATAGCTTCTCGTACAGCAGTGTGGTAAAAAGATCAATTCTGAGCCACCTTCTTTTCTATAGACCAAAAAACCTCTTTTGTAGTTCTATCCAAACCACATGGTGGCCTTCCTCTGCTTCGCTTCCCCACAATGTGTGCTTAAGAACTTACTCCTTCATCCTCTCATGCCTCACTAAGTGAACAAAGTATTTTAGCTTTTGTCTCTGGACATATTGTAGCAAGGTGTCCTAAGTTAAACACATTTGAATGATTAAACACAGTAACAAAATCAATTTGAACTTTTTAAATCTTACGCATCTGGAGAACTACAAACTTGCAACTGTGCATGCTAAGCACACTCATTTCCTAGGGAACATTTTTGTCTATTGTTTTACAGTTTTTTGTGATAGAAAGATATATCTTTACTTTTCTGTGGTGTTTATATTTGGTTAAGGTGTACAGTATTCTTATGACCAATTGCAAGCCCTTCAAGCAGTGAAAGAGGGAAAGTAAGTATATTTACTAGCATACCTCAAGTTGTTTTATCCTCAATGTCATGAGCTTATTTGCAGGAAAATGTTTGTTTTTTAATTAGAAGCCATCCTTTATATATTCAGTGCAATAGACCTTTCCATTTGACATATTCAAATGGAGGTGTTCCTACATTTTGATACATTACTGTTACCTCTATTTCAAAATGTTTTATGTATTATAAAAGCATTCTTTTAAGTTATCTCAACTTATTATTGGGACACAAAAGTTGCATATAAATTGTAAATAGTCAGCAATGACCACAGATATTCGGAAAGGTCACTTCTAGCTAGATTTTTCTCTCCAGTAAAGAAGTTTAAATTAATTCAATGTTGTTAGTGGTTTGATACAATGAAGAATTTCAGACTGCATCATATTGTAAAGGATCACAGTGATAGAGTTGATGGCCCTGGAAATTGAAGAAATCTTGTAAAATAAAACTCTCATCCTGATCCAAGTGTGCAACCCATGGCAGCCAGGTGTCTGCTAATTTTGACGCTGAAACATATTGAACACACCTGGGATTAATTTTCCATTGTGGCTCATTCAGCTAAGGATTATTTCCAAAACAAGCCACCCGTAAATTTAAAGGAAATTTTTTGCTTCCTTGGCATAGAAGCTTAACAATATGTAATGCTTAACTATTGTTGACCCGATATGCCAACTTCTATGCCATAACTAGAAATGGAAGTGGTCATAGGAACATGTCTGTGACAAAATGAATTTTATCAATTGAAACTTTGATCTACCATAATCCTCATGTCTACACTGGGATTGAAACTGATGTACTATGCTGCAGTCTCTGTGGGTGCAACCAGGAAGCCGATAAGTTATGCAATTTCTGACACGGGTCAATAAGTACAATCAAATTGAGAAGGCCCTCCTTGCCAATCTCTTTTAAGGTAATTGTTTCTTTGTGTATTTGCAAGGCCTTTGTCGTAAAAAGTAATCAGCATCCTATATCTATGCTTTCATGTCAAAAATATCAGGAACCTTATTCTATAAAACAAAGAGTCATGTGCCTGGCACCTTGCAACTTTGCTGTTGAGTATAGCCCTAATCAAACACCCACTTCCGAAACAGTCAATGAAGACCATCTCATCCTTCCGTGATTGCCAAGTCTCTGCTGCATCCAAACTTAAGTTTCAGGAAGTTGATTCTTGTTTCTGACTTAACAAAACTTCAAAAACTAGTCCAGCCATATGTTTTTGTTTTAATTTGGTTTCTGTTCAAGTAAGGATATCAATGGTACATAGACCTCAAAGAATATAAAAGCAATAGTGAAGTTCAGAAGATGTGTTTTATTTTAAGTACACTGTTTCAATTTAAACTCATGTCTATTCAACAGGTTTCGTACACTAAAACAAATTGTTCTTACAGTTGCACAAAATCTTCCCTGATTTTCACATAGCATGCAAAAATATATACAGTCATTGTTCTTCTTTGCATTTCAATGACTTATTGTCTAGTATTAAAGGGGACATTTTAAGTCTTAAGGAAACTTTCATTTCATTTAGATCATTTTGTGATCATTGCATATTGAGGTATTCAGTACTAGAGTATGTGCTGATTATTTTGTGAAATGTTCTGTGTTTTGGTTGACGATGTATTTGTAACCTATGCCTCTTGTGTCAACCTGTGGTCTTAATGTTCCCATAGCTGTATTATGAAGTATAGTCTAACTTAAGTAGTCTAAGAGGACTGAATTTCTATAGAGTTTATACTACTTGTTTATCATGAGCAAAAGCAATGTGTTTCCTTTTCCTCTCAAAAGAAATGTTTTTATCACTGGCTCAGCTGGAGTTGGGAAGTCATTTATTTTGGAAGAGATTATTAAAGTTCTACCCAGATCATCAACATATGTAACTGCAAGCACAGGTGTAGCAGCATGTAACATTGGTGGAATAACATTGTATAGGTTAGTATACAGATTTCTTTGTTTTGCTCCAAGACTAGTTGCCGTTTATTTTACAAAGTACTTGCAACTTGAAAATACTATCAGTAAACTTAGATTTAGAAGAATGTTCTTTTTCTTCGTATAGCATTAGTCTTTGCATGCATTTGTAATCTCAGACTAAGGCCACTTTCCATTGCCAAACAAACCTAAAATATTAAACATACTTGGTGAGGCTTTTTTGAGAGTACTGCTGGTCTTTTGGATAAAGGAGTTGTTGGTTTCTGCTGTAAAAGATGGATTTCCTTATTGTGTTACAAAATATTTAATGCCTTTGAACCAACCCAGCAATTTAACGTCTTGTAAGTCAAAAATGTCAGTTTAAAAAAAGGTAGTATGTAACCTTAAGACGGGATCTGCAAAGTTCTTCTTTTATTGCTTGTCTTTATAATTGTCTTTATACTGATTACTAGAACAGTCATTCAAATCAATGTGGAAATCCCAATGACAGTTTTTGGTACAGCTATACTTGTAACTTGCAATGTATTTAAAACATAAATATAAGTGCTTTTGTAAAACCTAGCCATTTGCCATTATTTGATACACTCAGATTAGTTCTGAGCTGCTGAGAGTACTTAGGTACCCTTTCCAGCCATTGTGTAAGTTCTAGCTAAAAAATCTGTATTAAGTAGTATTTTAATATTTACAGTTTTGCAGGTATTGGACTTGGTACAGATTCAGTGCAAAGTTTGATAAACAAGATTTCTTGCAGACGTGCTCCACGGCAGAGGTGGCTAACATGCACGTATGTGACAATCAATCATATTTGATTTCTCTGAGCATTTTTATCTTTAGCAGTGAGTTACATGAAACTGTGCTAGAATTTTGTGGTGAAGTAGGTAGGTAGGTAGGTAGGTAAGTAGGGATGTAGGTAGGTAGGTAGGTAAGTAGGGATGTAGGTAGGTAGGTAAGTAGGGATGTAGGTAGGTATGTATGTAGGTAGGTAGGGATGTAGGTACGTATCTATGTATGCATGTACTTTTTTATTGTCTGGCTCAGTGACAAAGAAAACAAAGTAACAAGGAAAGTAAAATCAACAAAAGTATAAGAGCTTTGTTATTTGTGTGAGGTTTTTGACTGTAAAGAAAGGCAGTGAAAGCATTCATTGCCAGAGTGGCATTGACATCCAAGGGTTCGCTTCCATTCGTTTGGCCCTTTCTGTTGATTTTCTAGTAAAGCAACTAGCATTCTTTTGTACGTTGTATAGAAGGTAGAATTGCAAGTCTAACAGTTGACAAGAGTAGGTAGGATACAATTACAGTAGTTATGCATGTTCTATTTACGAATCTTGTTCTAGTATATAACTTTTTCCTTTGCTCAGGACTTTGATAGTCGATGAAATTTCTATGATTTCTGGAGAATTGTTTGACAAAGTCGAAACTATCGCCAGGAAAATAAGGGGCAATGAGAAACCATTTGGTGGAATCCAGCTTGTTTTATGTGGGTATGTATTTCAATTGTGTATAACGCAATGGTTTTCCGAAAAGAACCAGATGGTCTTCCCCCTGGGTTTGGACTTATGGGATGCAAAGTGTTACGGAAGTGATCAAGTCACCTGTAGTCCAAGGTAAAGAAGCCATATGTGACCACTACGTACATGTAAGTTTAACCCTTGTTCATTTCCGTGATGGTTCAAGTCCACATACTGCATTGAGGATGTCTGGACGAGGATTTCAACCCATGATCCATTTACGCAAAGACTTTGGAACTAGCATCATACAGTGTAACCACACATATATCCATGTCATGAACTCATCCAGTCAAAGTGGGGTTCAGTTTACACTTTTTTTGTCAAGTCAGGTATTCACGTAAAGAACACTGTATGCCATTCGTTTTTGCCTTGAAATTACGTATACAATTAGGTCTACTTGAAAATCGCCTTGAAAATTTGCGACGTTTCGCTACAAACATACTTAAAACCTTCGTCTAACACTCTTCAGAGTATGAATCGTCAGAAAGGAAAGTATATTATGGCAACCTTTTTATAAGAAACATTTACCGAAACTGGACAATCATAAAATCATAAACAAAAAAAGGAAAAAACAAGGAGAAAATGAAGAATCAGAAAATAATTGGAAGAGTCTAAGTGAAGAAACAAACCCTTTGTACCTACAGAGTACTGGTTTTGTTGTTTTAATGTACACAGACTCCAATATACGTGGACGAAACGACGATCTAGCTGTGGCAGTTATCCGAAAATTCTCGTCCTTCTACATTTTGGCTGAAGAGTGTCAGACGAAAAGAGCTTTTAAGTATGTTTCGAGCGCAGTCTCGCAAATTTTTAAGGCAAGTCTATATCTTGTGAGAAGCTACTTGTTTACAATAATGCTTTGAAGAAGAGCGTACATCATGCCAGTTTTTACTGACAATACAAATCATTTCTGGGATTGCGATTTTTTGAAATAGCTTTTCTTTTTTATGCAGGGACTTCTTCCAGTTACCTCCAGTTACCAAAAATGGCAAAAATATCCAATTTTGCTTCGAGACAGAGCGCTGGCAGACTTGCATACAAAAAACCATTGCGCTCAGGCAAGTCTTCCGACAGAAGGATGAGTTCTTTGTGAAGATTTTGAACAGAATTAGATATGGCAAATTTTTGGATGAAGACATTGACACACTGAACAAATGTAAGAATACAGTCTTCGACATAACAGATGGGATCAAACCAACTTTACTTTTCCCACACAGGATATCATGCAGTGACGTAAATGCTTCTGAGGTATTATGGATTTGAATTTGGTTCATAGAGCAAATTTATATGTAAATATGACTTTTTCGTTTCAAGCTGCAGTGATCATTATAATCTTTCTTTTTTTTCTTCCTTTTTTTCTCATACGTGCTGCCTTCGCAAGGTTTGTGCCTGCAAGGATTCAATGAATATCCCACGGTCAATCGAAGCAGTTTAACAGTAGTCTTTCCTCGCAATCTGATAACACCTTGCGATCCGTAACACTTAGAAATACGTCACATTTTATGACACGTTTAGAGGTAAATTCGAATCGCTATCCTCAACCTCCTGGTTTTGAACCCACGGTCGTATACTTTGACTCGATCTTCAACACACTGCAAGATGTTTATGGTAGAAGACCTGGGTAAATGAATGTTATTTGAAAGGTACTTACATTTTCTACTTTCCTTGCGCAATACCATGTCGGCAAGGTTCTAGAAAGAGTTTGGTGTTCCGTTCTAGAAATCTGAGTTTTTAATGCGGAAGTCATTCGAAAGGCCGTTATTGTAACAATATGCAATGTCGCTGGATAAGGGGGCTGGAAACCTTAGTTACATTCGGGATTTTTTCTTTAAATCCCGCCTTAACCAGTGAATTTTCTGGGGCTGTATTGGTATTTTTATAATATTATGTACTTGGTTTACATCAAAGCGATTCGGAGCATGCAAGTACAAATGTTTGCTATATGTGCAGTGTCGTTTGCCCTGTGTCTAAGTCACTTTCATTTGTCAATGTATAGCGTTTGGACTGTCATTTTTTCCTCCCCTGTTTTAGTTGTCAAAGTTACAGGGATCTATGCAGACATATGAAAGGTAAAACCAATTATTGCAATCGTAACTTGCTTACTTTGAAATATATGAGGAATTACTGAACCATACGAGAGAATCTCTGACCAAGCGGTGTTTTCATCAAGATACGCGTGCGCATAATAAAAGCTCATAAGCGTATTCCGCTCAAGCGAATAACGCAGCTGTATAAAAACTGGTCTTACTGCTTTATTTTGGATGACGTTTTGAATTTCAATTTTACTGTATACCGTTGGAGCATTGCCATATTTAGAATAGTTAAAATGAACTTGCTAATTACTGAGATTTTTTGACACACTGACTGGTGCACTTGTCAAATGATCCTTCTCATCTTCGTTACTTCACTTGCTGTATGCCTAATCGCAGCATTTAGACTCCTGTTAGAGAAAGCAAATAAGATACCTCAGCATTGTTTGAAAATGATGATGTTGAATGAATGTTTGTACTAACTTACACGTACCCGTGTTGTGTAGTATCATGAGTCATAAAGACAACGGACTAACGTCCTCAGTTAAGAACGCCCTACTTTAGATTAGTACAATATGCTATAGACAATTCCAAAGCTTAAATGGCACATTTTCTTTCACTTTTGCTCCTTCGTGTATCAAATAGGTTGTGTCTTAGTTAAAAATTGCGACGATAATGACTTTTTGGTAGTGGTTAGCAACGTGATGATCATGATGATCATGATGATCGTGATGATTATGATGATCATGATCATGATGATGATCATGATCATGATGATGATCATGATCATGATGACGATTGATAGTGAGGGTGAGAAGGACGACTCCTACTACCACGACAACAACGACGATGATGATGATGATAATGATGATGACGATGACGATGATGATTGATAGCGAGGGTGAGAAGGATGATGGTGATCGTGATCACGAAGAAGGAGGCAGGGATAATATGGTGTGGGGTCCTCAGTGCAAATGAACGTTGAGGTCTAATCTTAAAATCGTTGTAATCATAAATAATTCTTTTATATATCATTTGTAGTATTGATGGTGGAAAAGAAGAATACATTAACCAACTAAGCAAACACTCTAAATATGCCAAAGGTTGAATTTTCTCCTAAATATAAATTTTCATGCCGTAGGTTTGCTTGCTTGAATGGTAGCTTATTACGGGTCTTTTTCTTTTCTTTATTTCTTTTACTGGTGGCTTTGTGTGTACTAGGTATCCTTTTATCGCTGATTGTTGAAGGAGAAGTAGATTTATTTCATATGGTCTATCATTAATTTATTGATTATACAGGCACATAATGAGCACCCTTTTGAACAATCTTTTTGTGGTACAAAACTTGAAAATCGCCTTGACAATTTGCGACATTGCTCCGAAAATATACTCAAAGGCTTTTTTCGTCTGACACTCTTCAGAGTATGAGTCGTCAGAATGGAAGGTGTAGATATATGGCAACCTTTTTTGAACGAAACATGTATCGAAACTAGCCATTCATAAACAAGAAAGGAAAAAGAAACAAAGAGAAAATGAAGAAACTGAATTGCGAAAATTATTGGAAGTGAAAATACGAGCTCTTTATGCCTACAGAGTACTGTTCTTTTGTTTTAATGTGGACAGACTCATATACACTTAGATGAAAAGACGATTCTCGTCCTTATGCATTTTGGCGTATTCTGAATTTTCTAGTAAATGTTGCCCTGTGGCAGAATCGCATGTTTTGGCAGTCATTTTCGCTTTGCAAGCGCGAGATGGCTGTTTTCTAGGAGGAACTGATGCTTGATGGAACATGTTGTTTGATCCTATCACCCAATCTCTGAGAGGTGCGACCTACATACACGGCTTCACATCCGCACAGAAATTTATTTTCACAATTAGGAAGATCTTGTCATCCATTCACAAGAATTGTGTACCTACCACTCAAAAAATCTTATTAGTATATGAATTTCTCAACATTTTTTGTTAACAATATGTATTTTGAAGGAAGTACACAATTTCACGGGAAATCAGAGATTTTTTTACCGAAACATCGTTTTCAATGTCTCGAATTACTTCTTGACCGAAGAAATTGCGTGATTCATGAATCGCTTTTAGATCTGCATCCATGTTCTCCCTTGCTGTTGTCAGGTTTTAGTCTTTTAAAATTTGTTTTGTTTTTAATTTGTAGTGTTAAATCTACGAGTTGGGGCACAAGTTATGCTATTGTCAAACATAAATGTTTCATCAGGGTTGGTCAATGGTGCAAGGTTTGTTTCGTTATTAGCTTAATCAAACTTGACGTATCCAGACGAATATTATTATTGAGAAATGCAGTTCAAAATATGTTTAATATTTAGGTAAGAAAGTGCGTTCTAAAAATACAGCTAGGTTTACAAATGCTTTGTCTGTTTGATGACCTCTGCTATGCTTTCTCTATTTGACCCAAGGGATCTACATTGATTTCAGTGTTGAAGCTACTGATTCCTCACAACACTTTGGAATGCGGATAAGTAAGCTTCAGGAACAAAAATCGCCGACCTCTTGTTGTGAAAGATTTGTGACTGACAAAGGCAACTGTAAAAAGACGGAAGCTTTAAACCTTACCTTTTGCTTGCTATCAGCATGCAGATACTGTTTCAATAGGCTAGAAACTATAATCCTGGACATTCTTAGCGCTTCTGGTTGTGAGAGCCAACAAAATGCCGTGAATGACACGTAAACTTGCCTTTATGTACAATGTACCGCATGAAACCATCTTTACCTACTACTTCAATTTTTTTTATTAACTTTAGTAGGGGTGCCTGCACTGGAAAAGGGGAGAGTGGTGGATGCAAAATGGGCACAGAATCTGTCTGTTCATTATAACTCAAATACCAATATATCTTTTCTTGGTTCCGTATGCACATGTTATTTCGTGTTATGCAAAATACTAAAACACTTCAGAAAAACATTGTTAGAAAGAGATTTATACCCAACTGAGAAGTAATGAAATAAGAATTTACACTAAGATCAAATTAATTTCGCTTGTATTTTACATACAAATTTTCTACCCTTTATATACATGAAGAATTGCGCTTTGTTAATGGGATTATAAGTTTACTTAGACGGGAAAGTCTTCTTCCCGCTGCTCCCGGGCTGCATGGGTCCTTGAGCTTCAGTGTCATAAATGGGTTAATAAATCCTCTTCTTACAAATCTATGCTGCTGACTCGTCGTTGGATTGTTCCTTTGTTTCACTCGTTTGCTTTCCATTCTAGGGGAGTGGTAGTATCCTTTGTATCCAGTGAGGTAAGTGGAGACCCGCCTTGCTGTTGTAGTTAATTTGTGCTTAAATCCCATCTTTTACTTTCCTTTTAACATTTTTCCAGTTTTTGGTGGTAATGTCAATGTACTTTTTACTGTGGACAAAATATGTAGGTTAAGTACTGGTTAACAGTAGTACGCGTGCTTAGAATATTGATGCTGGCTGTTTCGTTCTGTGCCTCTGTCTTAGTTCCAGCTTCAAGGTTACAAATGTGCATTAAATATTGAGTATAATGTTATAGATTTCATTCTTGCCATTGGACTCAATGACACCGACAAATTTTCTCCTCTCCTAGTTTTTCCCACTTAATTAAACAAACAGTAATGATATGGCCTTGGCATTTCTATTTGGCAAAAATAATTATGGCGTTTTAAGGACGTAAGTCCTTTTGTGCAATATGTAGTGAATTCAGGAATACTTACCACTCCCATTCGTGCTCACGGGATATCGCGTGTTGAAAGCGTGAAATTTCACATTTTCGCACGGCACAGACGACATTGAGATTAAATGATATCGTATGTTGCTTCTTGTCAAAATGCTGTCAAAATTAAATCCTTACCTTAAACACTTAGTGGACCAGTAATGAATATCCTAATACATAGTCCTGGTTGGTCCTGCCAGTTAAAACTGTATAGAACAAGCAAGCTATTGTTTTTCGCTTGGATGTTATGACAATGTCGGACATTAAAAGGGCGTGGCAAATTTTATTCACCAAGCATGCAAGCATAAGCTTTGAACCGTACCATTGTCATGTCAATACTTATTTTGATCTTAAGCACGTAGCTTTAGATAGGATGCAAGAGCATAAGCCTTCAATTGGAAGCGGAGTTTACTTCAAAATCTTACGGTTTGTTTATCGATAGTATTAACCCTGTATACGCCCTTTTTTGTCTCGAATCACGAGCGTTGTCAATTAACAGGGGAATGGACAGACTAGCAGTACATCTGCGAATGTGTCAGCAAATTGCCACTGAATTTGATCAGAAACTTTCTGGATCATGAGTTTTATCCTTTACCATTATGCCAATAGTACCAGTTGCCTTCTGTGTAATTGTGGGTAGACAGCTCCGTTCTCTTTTTTAGTAATGATAGTTTAAGAATAGACGCAGAGTTAAAAGAGAACTTGTCTTGTGTAGTACACTGCCGACATGACAATCGTCGTAACTGCACACGAACTGATATTGTTTTTAGGAAATGCCTGACTGCAATGATTACTTACTGGATCACAGTGTAGTCCACTACCCCTTAGTCAGGTACGTTCCAGGCTTCTATGTACCTGCAGTCAAAAATTGAATCTTATATTTCGTATTTAGCCTTTTTGGCAGTCTATTTAGTGTACTTATAAAGCAGGCAACGTTTTATTTGTTTTGATATGTGTGTTTCACATAAGTTTTTTTCAACACATTAGCGTACGTTCACATATTATGTCAGCAGGTTTTTGGGACTTTTGAACCCTCCTTCCCTCATCAGCACGTGTCGGCTAGACGTGCTCCCATGTGCTGACATCAGATTGTACTCGGGGGGGGGGGGGGGGGGGGGGGGGGGGGGGGGGGGGGGGGG
>JANTCA010002050.1:0-11609 GCA_024741275.1 Chironex yamaguchii | reverse complement strand
GATACCGTACTCTATTGAGAAATTACAACAATAGGCGATATGGAGAATACATAATAGAATACGGCACTCAGCACGCCGTAGCAATAACACAGGATATAGAGACGAGAGAGTGCGATACCGTGCTCTATTAAGAGACAACAACAATAGGCGATGTGGAGCATACAGTGTGGAATACTGCACTCAAGCACGGCATAACAACAGACACAGTGAGATACCGTACTCTATTGAGAAATTACAACAATAGGCGATATGGAGAATACATAATAGAATACGGCACTCAGCACGCCGTAGCAATAACACAGGATATAGAGACGAGAGAGTGCGATACCGTGCTCTATTAAGAGACAACAACAATAGGCGATGTGGAGCATACAGTGTGGAATACTGCACTCAAGCACGGCATAACAACAGACACAGTGAGATACCGTACTCTATTGAGAAATTACAACAATAGGTGGTACGGGGAATACAGAATGGAATATGGCACTCAGTCATGGGATATCAAAAACACGGAATATAGAGACGACGGAGTGGAATACTGCACTCAAGGAGGGGATAACAACAGACAGAGTTGGTATGGGTAAAGGGTAAGATAACGTAAAGACTAGATAGAAATATCCAAAACGGGATTTCTTGACAAGAGTACGGAATACTAATGATTCAACGTGAGGATAGGTGTTCAGACATTTGCTGGTACTTAATACCCCAGAGACACTACAATATGGTTAGTTGAATGTATCTTGCATCTCCTAAGATACGTAAATAGGGCAAAATATATTATATATGAAAAGGGCATTTTAAACAATACGGCTTTTAAGGACTGTTATTCTTTTAAAAAAACCCTACAGAAAAATTGTAGTTAGCTGTATGAAATGCATGATGGTAGTTCCAATACCCTCACGACGATTTTAGTTTCAGAGGAAAAACTTCTTCTTATTCCTCTGGTGCCATCTCTCTTAGAGAGGTTGAATGCCATGGAGTGCCACTCTTTCCTGTCTCGGCATTTGTTGTTGATCTCTGCCAGATGTAATCCGGTCCACTGCTTCACATTGTCCATTCACGTTGTTCTTGGTAATCATAATACTGTCGTGGCTATTTATGTGTCCAGGGTATACCAATCTTTTCTTTTTGATGTTCTCCATGATGTTTTTTTGTACCCAACTTTTCTAGTACTTCTTCGTTGGTTTTCTTCTCTGTCCATGATATTTTTCCGATTCGCCTGTCCGCCCACATCTCAAATGGCTCCAGCTGCTTTGCTGTTCACTGCTTCAGACTCCATGTTTCTGCCTCATACAACAATGTTGACCATACATAACACTGCAGCAGTCTCAGCCGCAATGCAAGCCTTATATTGCCAGACACCAGTACGTTTCTCAAGTTGTTGAAACACGTTATAATCTCGCTATTCCTATGCGCCTTCTTATTTCTACATGACAGTAACCATCAACTGTGATCAGCTTGCCCGAGTAGATGAACTGTTTCACTTGTTCCAGGCTCTCTCCATCCAGCAAGATCTGTGTCATTGGAGCTGGATCTTTTCTGCTGAGTACCATAACTTTGGTCTTCTTCACATTCACTTTGAAGCCATATTCAGCACTTTCCTCCATGACGACAGTCATCAGCTCTTGAAGGCATGCTTCATTTTCAGCTAACAGCACTGTATCATTGGCATATCGAAGGTTATTGATGTTTCCTCCCCCGACTATGACTCCATTCATGCTGGTGATGTGTCTAAAGATGGTTTCTGTGTAGAGGTTAAACAGTGTTGGTGACAGAATACAGCCTTGTCTCACTCCTCTCTTGATGTTCAGTTCTTTTGACATGTCCTGCTCTACTCTGACACTGGCTGTCTGTTCCCAGTAAAGTTTTGCAATCAGTCTGATGTCCCTCTGGTCGAAGTTGATTTCCTGGAAACATTCAATGAGCTTGGTGTGTTGACCTCTACCAAATGCTTTCGCATAGTCGATATTTTTCTGCGTGCTGATGTATGTTTAAATGATGTTCCTCATAGCAAAAATGGCTTTCCTTGTTCTGCTGTTCTGTTTGAATCCAAAGTGCTCCTCACTTACTTTGATGTTCACTTTGCTCTGTATCCTCTTCAGCAGGATTGCCAGCAGTAGCTTGGTTACATGACTCATAAGACTGACTGCACGAAAGTCATAGCAGTCTGTGGCCTTTGGTTTTTTGGGCAGTGTTATAACGACTAACTTCTTCAATTCTTCTGGGAATGTGCCACTTTCGTATATTCGATTGCACAAATTGGTCAGTGTGTGGACGCTCTCGTTGTTTAAAGCTTTCAGACACTCTACTGTTAAGCCATCTGGACTAGCTACCTGTCTATCTTTCATGCAGTGCAAGGCTGCCGCCACTTCAGACTGAAGGATCTCTGGACCATCATCTCCAACTGTTTCCGACTTCTCTTCACGAGCATCAAGGAACAGTTCTCCTACAAATTCCACCCACCTTTTCTTTATGTCTTCCTCCTCAAACAACATGTTTCCTTGGTAGTCTTTGAATCCTCCCACTGCTCATGATCTTCTGTTTTGTCCAGTTATTTCTTTGACATTCTCGTACATTGCCCGGGACTGGTTTAGTAACCCAGCCAGCTTATCAACGTTTTCACACTTTTGTTAAAGCCACTTCTCTTTACCTTCTCTGCACTGTTTGTCTACCAACTTATTCAGTTCGTTGCATTTCACTGGATCTCGCTTTGATGTTTTCCTTCGTTCCATGAGATCAAGGATGTGAGGGGTGATCCAAGGCTTCTTCTTATCCCTTGCCTTCTTTGGAAGTGTATCAGTACCTGTTTTGAAGCTTTCTTTCAGATCATCCTATTCTTTCCTGACGCTCATTCTTCAAACTGGTCCATGCCCTCTGACATCAAGACCTCATATCAGTTCTGGACTGCTATTGCAAACAAATGCTGCACTTCTTGTCGTTTCAAGGCCGTGTAATCAAGAGGTGGTACTTGATTTTGCTTTTTTTTTCTATCCTTTTCAACTTAATTTCGATAGATGCCACGGCTGGGTTGTGGTCGCTCCTAATGTTTGCTCCAGGACACGTACTTACTTTACTGTGTTTCTGTAGCGTTGTCTGATCATCATGCAATCAATCTGTCTGTGGTGAATGTCCCAAGGGCTTTTCCTTGTGTTTGTACAACCGTCTTTTGGGGTGTTCGAACAAGGTGTTAGTGATGATAAATCTGTTGTCTAAGTCTTTCTCCCCGGTCAGCGCAGCTTAAAACTAGAACTAGAACTCAACATTTACTCTCGTCGCTTAACGAATTTATCACCCTACTGATTAACTCTGATAAATCTTGTGCTTACATACGCCTTGGGTGGTGTAACGTTACACCAACCCACGTCAGAAATTCCAGCCTAAAACAGATTAGTCCTGATCTAAAACTGCTAACCAAGGGCTGTACCATGTTGCATCATCCAATGATCAAAAGTACATTTAATCTTTCACAGAGAAATTCTGACATAATACTGATTTCAATTCTTGATTACTGACTACATTCTGCACTGAAATCTAGCATAGGATTGTCATTAAGTAGAGTTCGTGATAAAATTGTTTCTGCCTATATTTGACACAATGCATACAGCTTAGAACGGACTAGACTGAAAGGGTAGCAAAAAGTTAATTAAGTTACGCAGGGAGACGAAACTACGGTAAGCACTGGCTACACTTATCCAGATGACAGATTTGTAATACAATGGTCGGTCGAGAATCGGGCTTCGGTCATATTAAACTCTGATTTGAACTAAAGGGGACTCGTATAATTTACGAGTTTACCACGATAAACAAGTGAGCATAGAACAGACCAACGTTTTGAGGCAATTTAAGAAAAGGCAACCGAATAAATATGCACTACACTGAATACCAGGAAGACGCGATATTATCCTCTGTCATAACAATTAACCATACTTTGATACGATCACTAGCCTTAATGAACATTCTTATGTAGAAATGAGTTCTGTAAAAAGCGACTTCAATAACGACTCCGCAGACAGGAAATCATGCTTCTTCGATAACACAATTGTGGTCCGAGTTGAGCATAATCAAAATCAAGTAACATAAAGCATAGACACAGAGTGGTATGCCTACAGTTGATGTGTATCAGCCAAGTAACATCGATGTGCTACGATTGTGACCCAGCTTAATTGCTTGACCTAGCAGCTTTATAAAACTATGGCCAGTCATGACGTGCAACATACATGTTCTGCCTTCCATTTATAATTCCTTAAAATCACTTTCCTAACGTAACGTTAGATTATGTTCAAAGCTTGGTTTAAGCCACCATCAAAACACTATTTTTTCATGTGACAACGAAATCAACGCGCATTTGAAGGATTGTATGTGAAATTTGCAAAATGAAAGAGCAACCCGTCAACGTGTTAACGGATGCTGCAGCTTTGGAACCAATTCTAAATCAGTTCTCTTGAGAAAACCGTTCCTCATTTTTTTATTTCACATTAAGCTAAAACATACTAGTTCTGTTTGGGCCAGGAAAGTAAATCTGCCTCTCCTTCTGAAATAGATCATAAAACACTTTATAGGCAATAACAAAACCGTCTATACCGTATTTTCCATTGATTCGTCTGTAATGGCTGGATCAGAGATAAAAGAAGGCGATAGGAGGATCCATTTGTTTTTTGACGACCAATGAACTTCATATCTTTGCAAGGTAATGGGATCTGCGTTCCAATTAGGAAGCCCATTGAATGCTCTGGGGGTACTTTAAGAAAAGTGAACCCACCATTTGGTCTCGGTAAGACGTTTCATTTTTATCCAAAGCTGCAGGAATTATAGAGAGAAGGCGACCTTTCGCACTTCACGTGACGTCTAGTGTTGGACGTGCTGACGTCTGTTCTTTACTAACGTTGTGTGGGTGAGTGACCGAGTGGATCGAGTGTTTGTGCCCTGAGGATGTTCTGTGTTCGAATTCGCCTGGCGGTACCTTTGCCAAGAGCCCGAAACCCATATACCTACGGGTCGACCAAGGGCAATTGGGAACGATGAAATTGTTAAACCGACGGATGGTCGAATTAGAAACGAAACTACAAAACATCGGGGTTTAAATCATCGAGTATCGAGCCTCGTTAAAACTATTGTTCACACCGGTTGTTCATGTTCAAAAACTGCACATTAGTTCTGCAGGCCATAATGTGCAGTATAAAGAGCAACGGGGCGCTGCGGAAAATGCTTACATGCGTAATATAAATGTGAATGTGCAGGCGTCTAAGAACTACAGTTGCTAGCCACGTGAAAAGGCAGGTTTCTCGATAGCAAGTGGCCAGCCAATACTATTATTACTAACATGACGTTTGTTGAAACATTTTCTCTAGTTTCCTGATTGGAGTTCTGTGGGGTTTTTTCCGAGGATGTAATAGAGAACTTAGCATTGCGAAAGTTGTACCTTCAAGAGTATCTAAAGGGCCTTGGTACCTATGAGCCCATGGGCTTATAAACGGGATATTACGATACGCGTTTGACTTTGTCTGGTCTTTATACTAACATAGTGGAAGCGGTTTAAGATCCAAGCATCCTACAAGTATCAGCCTGGTTTGGCAAGGGTCCTGCATCAAGTTACCACCCGATCTGTCAAGATACAAAAGAACGAACATATTGTTCTTAACCTTTTGACTTTTAAAATCAGCTGTGTTCATACGAATAACGCAAATGATTGATAATAGTAGCATCACATTGGCTTAGTACCCATTATGTCTGAAGTTGTCTGAAGACTTCAAAATCCTTAATGTCATGTCGTGAACCCGAAGATCACAACGAGGTACACACTCGAGACTCATTTGCCTTTCATATACACACAGCTGCCCGAAAGGTTATGTAATACTCGTTTGTGCTTTCGTGTCTTTTCAGACCATCGTACTAAAATTAAATCCTTCACAGACAAGATTGACGCAGCTGATAGAGGACCCCACTACGCCAATCTTGTGACTATTGCAAAAACAATTGTATCTCTTGTGTTACATTCCTCCTTATTTGAAACCATCGCCTTTGCAAAACCCGAATTTTCTTTGTACCACATTATCGCAAAGAAGAGCTAGTCCAAATATAAAGTTACGGCACGCTATCGTAAATAAGACTTAAATCATTGCGTACAGTAAACATGTTTCGTAAATCTTATCATTAGGTCGGCGTAATCCGCCTTTTGAGTGCCAAATTCTACTTTCTCTAGGTTTGCAACCAAACATAATCTTATAAAAACTCAACATCGGAACGTGCAGCAACGTACGTGTTTCCAGTGCAGGTAAGCTTTTCACACACTAAAGACGATCACTCATCATATTTTACTCCATTCCTCTGTTGCTGCAGATACTGCATATATTCCTGTATACCTCAGAATTTATATTCAGCGTTAAGCTGTTGTTGCTGTCAGTGAGCTGTAACAAAACTCTTAGACCATTCCATTGTTTAAATTTTGAGTCAAGTCAAGTATTGTCTGACAATGGATAGTGTCTTACTATAGGATCTATCTTAACATTTGAGTTTCTGTTAAAGAGGAAGAGAAACATAGACCTTGCTAATTAATCTTGAAAATTAAGCTAATGGTAGGAAGTTAACACTGTTTATGTCGTTAACGCAAAAGGAATTTTTTTACGCATGCCTAGGTTACTACATAAATCTAATATAATTAATCTTATAAGTAATCTAATATAAATTTGTAAATGGGTGTGGTCCTGATTTTGAGTCCCTTTCTACATCACGTTACCTCTTCCAAGCAATTTTGCAACAGTCAGCTCTTGTGCTGGATCCACCCCTGAAGGTAGCTCAATACGTCTCCTAAAAGTGCTACGTTTTGACTTCTAGACTAGATCTCTACGGTACTCACTCTGGCTTAGCGCAATGTCTTCCTAAATATCTTCAAATTCTTGACTTCAGTGAAGTCTTCCGCCTTCTGTGAAAGGTGCTGAATGTTCAAATGTTTGACTCCCTAGGCTAGAGTTTCTTCTCCCTCTACTATCCCACAATACAACAGTTTGTTTGGGTTACTTTAGTGACTCTTTTTGAGGGCACAAAAGAATCTGCACTTTATCATACTGTATCTGTTCTATTGTCCCTATTGTGTTATACAATATCTATGGTTGTTTCTTTGCTATAATAAGGTGGGTACACAGGCTGCTTCGATGATAACTGTGCACTGTATGCTTTTCCTGCTTTTCCTGTGCAGACCCCAACCCTTTCTGTTTATCCGCCTCGGACAGGCACTGTTCTGGGTCATAAAAAGTCTGGGGATTTATAAAAGAAGCATGATGTTCTTTACCTGTAAACAAATTCAAGTTCAAATGCTTACAATATCAAACCCTTCAAATACAGTCCGTTTTTCAGGGCAAGGATAAAAAACTGCGGGCTCCAGTATATCATGCATGACGTTAAATGTTAGAAAACACAATGTGATTAATTTGCTAAATCGCTGCCCAGGTGCTCGTCCATTGACTGACCATGTAGACTTTCACCAAAAATAAACGAAACAGCTGCTACGGAACACGAACTTGCAATGACTCCACGTGGATGTTACCTTAACCATCTGTCAAAGTTTTATATTGTTAGGATATTTTTCCTTGCTCAACGGGGTGGTGCCTACGAGGAGCCAAAGAGCACCAAACTCGCGCTCAACAAATTTTTCACTGTAATTGCACCAGCGTAATAAATCGTGTTAAAGTCAGTATTAGATGGAAGCAATACGCGTTTTTGCTTAACACACAGTAGTCATGACCAAGAATACGATGAAGTACAGACTTTCTCCCTTGTTCCTGACAATATATTAGTCAGAATTTCAAACACACACACACCATATAACAGCTGTTAGTGGTCCTACACAGCACAATTGTCTTTAATACGACCAACATTGTCTTCCCATGTTATCATAACACAAAAAACGTGAATAAATTACGACAGATTTTGTTTATGTTGTTTTACTGTAATGTTTTAAGGTCTGAAATAATATACGCATCTTCGTTTAAAAGTCAAATAGAGAAAAAAATCATCAAGTAAAATGAGACTCTGTATATCTGCAAGTGTGGGAAACTGCTTTGCCGATCGCTTGAGTAAATCAGTGCGTTTAAGGGTGCGTGTCTAAATGCATGAGCGTCTGTGCCTGTACGTGTTGTTGAGTGAAGTAGAAAGTGCTATATGGGCGTAAATGGACAATCCATTATCGTTTCCTGATAAGACATTCAGACAAAGGGAAATACGTAGCTCCTACAAAATCCACTTTAGTACATGTTTCAGACCACCGACACCTGTGCCTTACAAATAAAACATAAGTTTAACTATACCGCTCCATTCGCAAATTTTCCATCCACAAGGCCTTAGTCATTCCACAGAACGACAGAAAAGTAATATAGACAGAACTTGGACCAACATAGTTTCAAAAAGAACTATTTGGAATGCGGACATACCAAAGCTAGAAGGGGAAATCACAATTATAACGTTTAGATGACATTCCCTGTTCACTAGATGGATGTAACTGCAAAATTGTTAATTAAATACACGGGCTACAGCTAATCCTACAGGCGACGCCTGTTGAATTTTGGGGAAGTCAAGGATCAAACAAAATTTTTCGATTACACAATAAAATCACGTTAACATTAACATTCCAATCTCATAAATTAGGGAGGTTTAGATCCAGTACGAGTACGAGTTTTCAAGTACGCAACTGATCTGCGCACTTTTTGCGGGAATCACCATAAAAACTCGTACTGACAGTAGTCGTTCAGGACGACCGTGAAAAATCTCGTCGTGGACGAACGAGCTTGGAACAATAGCTTTCATACTTGTCAAATCTAATCTTTGGAAATTCCAATAAGAAAGGAAAAGTAGGTGCAGACCCTCTACATTCATGCCAATATGTAATTTCATTCAATACGTACTCACACTAGGGTAAGCAGATTGCAATAGCGTCCACCATTTTTATTTAGTAAATATCGTGTCTGTTTTTAAACAGAGACATCTAAACGCTGCAAAAAATCAGTAAGAGTATGAGTTCGACTTGGTAACCACTTCTGCTACTCGGAATTACTCGTACTCGTGCTCGTACTGGATCCCTATTATCTGCTTAGAGACGACCAATATGAATCCTCTTCTAAATGAGTCTCACAAATCGCAAGCTTGCGAAATATACCGTGCGAGTTGTTTGATTGCTCTGAGCATGCGCGCCAGACCATCACGACATTACGCTATAACAATAACAATATGAAACATGTCCAAAAATGCAAGTCCGCGACGGGTATCTTCTGATAAACATACTCAGTAGTACCCTAAAGTTCTAAAATAAAAGCACAGATAAAGTATACATGTTTAGTGCAGAGATTTGGTATGTACCTGTTGAATCCGTTGTTGCATAATTTTTTTTCCGATATTTGTAAGTGATTCTTTTCCACTTACCCTTCCCCAATTGTTGGTTTGACGGGCCTTGTTTCCTTGAAAATACCGGAAATCCGAGAAGACTGGTTACACTCAGCAAAGGATGTGGTATGCGTTGGCTAAAGAGGAGATCTTTTGAGCTCAGCGCTATTCTCTGTCAACTGATTGCACAGTCATTGGCTCAATACACCACATACACACATTATACGTATACATTACACATACATTACGTATACAAACATAGACATTTAAGTATGGATAGGTATACACCGTTACAATGAGATATAGTAGTGGCATGTGCACGAGGATGACCATTTTCAAGCACATTGTACTAAAGAATAAACTGATTACCTCACAAAGAGAGCTCCTAGTCTTTCCATGACAACTATTCTTGAATCTGTGATTGGGGAATCAACAGCCAATTCTGGATTGGACAATCCACTAGGATGTTCACCTTCCTTGCCTTCGTACAATTTAAAAAAGTGCTACAATTAGTCAGAATTAAAAATGATCACGCATTCTTATTTTCATACGAGGAGGTCAATTATTTTCACGCATAAGGGCATTGCTTTCGTCACAAAAGATTGACCATCTGCACATAAATATTTAACAGTTATAACTAAATCAATGCAAAATTTACAAAATTCAAAATACATTTACATAGAGCAATAAAATACAAGCAACCTGTCTTAAATCACAATTTTTCTCAATTACAATAACAGCGTAACTCAAAATCGTTACGTCTGCCGCATGGAGGGCACCAAAATGTGATTACAACAAATAATCAATCATCACAACAAAGTACCAACTAGCCCCTTCACCGCGGACAGGACAATCGAAGTGAAGAACAAAGAAACCTCAATCCTAAGACTCATGGGTAGTCGTTGATGTAGAAGTGTGGGGGTATTTACTGACAGCGACAACAGGGATCTCTCAGTACCATGGTCTATAGATGCCAGGAGGATTAATGATGTATGTCGGGTGGAATGGTGCGAAATGGGCCTCATATGCCGGAAAACTGCTCAAAGAAACAAAGAAAACAGTACAGCAAGCTGATGGAACTGGTACCCACTAGCTACTGGATTTGCGAAAACGCCGCGAAATCGTTCGAAAGTGTACTGTATTTTAAGAGCTTACCTGTGTACATGCAAGTGCACAAGAGCCCAAGGGTTGACGAAAATCGATCAGGAAAGTCAGCGGATAGGCTGGAAAAACCAAACAAGCGAGAATAGTTGACTATTCAAATGTAAAAGGGTTAAAAACGGATCAAGATTGAAAATTAAAACAATAAAGAATAGAAATGCAAAGACCATCGGTGACCTATTAGTTAACCAAGGTTCGTGCAATGATCGTGAAGCTCATTGTGTAAGTACTCAACAAAAGCGCACGGTCTGGGCTTGAGGTAGGCGTGATCACGCAGTCAAGAAATTGGAAGGGGCACCTCGTGAATGGCATAAAGATTCTTAAAGTCTAAGACGTCCTATGAAAGAATACCTTTAAAAAACCTTTGCAATGTGACATTTAACAGTCGGGTGTTTCTTTTCAGGAATGGCTCCTACGTAAGAACACCAAGAAAATGTTATTGTATTAGTTCCTCATTGTAAGTAAATCGTGTTAACCATCTCCCAAATTAATTCACTATCGCAGACATATTAGGTTCCGTTCTGATTTTGTCTTCTATATGTATTGGTCAAACTTAAACATACGATGGCAGGAACCGAGCACGTTTCCAATATCGTACTCCAACGCGGGACAGTACAATCCGTACAATAGCACTAAATTATCATGCACGCAGCCACCATCCCGTGAAAATGCAATTTAGAAGCACAAGCTGGAGATGTTACAGACGCAGCAAAAGGAAACATCTACTAGTTTGCAAAAAGGAGGAAATCATCACACTTGGTACAATATCAAGACTGTAACGAGACTGAGGCATTGGAGGTAATACTATGCATAAGCGTAGATTTGAAACTTATATACCGTAAATCAATGGATTTTGCGCGATACGACCAGGCCAATAGCATGTTTTAGTAACTGAGAGGGCCACAGGAAAAAAACGGTAAACTGAAATTTCTTGTCCCTCGAAAGGAGTTCGCTGGGGGAGGGCTCGCGCAAAAAATCATCCAAAGTTTAGCTTTCCTCAAATGAACAATCTTTTTGTGGTACAAAACTTGAAAATCGCCTTGAAAATTTGCGACATTGCGCTAAAAACATACTTAAAA